>CABFWO010004015.1:21517-65723 GCA_902155825.1 Timema genevievae
GGGGGTGAGATAATACTGCTGATCAGTGTATCAAACTATGTAGGATAAGGGGATTGGATAAGTAATGTGAATAATGCCAATTCTGGATACCAGAAAATTAAACTATTTAACGAAGAAAATGAACAAAGTAAAATATATTTATTTTCTTAGAAAAATTATGAAAAACAAAAACACAACTATCGTTTCTAAACCAGTTCGAAATTGTAATGTAGACTACAGACTGCAGATTTATGGTCGGCTACTTTATTTGTGCGTCCAACCCCTTCTTAGGTTATGATTTGTATTGTATGAAAAGTAATAATATTATAAACTCAAGTTTTGTATTATAAATATAAAGTAAGCTACGTATGTTACTAAGACGCATCCTGAACATATTTTTAGTTCTACCTGCCCTAGCCACCTCTCCCTAAACAGGAACTCATTCATTATTTTCAATAAGGACCCAACCAGGGGGTGTTGACAAGTATATCCACTTCCGTCCCGTTAAAGTTTATAAAAAATAAAGTAATAGTACTCCTTCCATTCGCTAGAACTTGCTACATGAAATATAACTAAAAACATGTCATCAACAACTACATATTTTTCCAACAACTAAATAAGTGCTTAAATTATTTTAAAAGTATTTTAAATTATTAAACAAATTTTTATACTTGATTAGTTAAAAATATTATATTTGATTTGGGTTTTTTTAATTTAACATTAGTATTTAATGTTTATCATTTTTAATATAGTGTTTCTAAATTTCTGCTGTTGGTCAAACAAGTCTCCGGACTTAAGCTATCTATTTTGTACAAGTGTTTTAAACAATTTCAATTAAATTTAACTATCATTTATTGAAATAAACTAGAGAATGTTCAAAACTGTCGTAAGTGTATTGATTTATTATCATTATTTAAAGAAATAAGTTTAAAGACCTTTAACTAAAAAATTGCGTCGGTATGCAAGATTCGAGATGCCATCACGAACACGTGCTAGAAGACGTGATCATTAATTTTTTTAATCGAAATTTAATTTTAAGAATGAGTGATTTTTACTTATAATAAATATATGTATATTAGGTACTTTAGTTGCGGTTTCTTCTTTGGCCTATTAAATGAATTTTCATCTTCTCATTCAAAACTAATTAACTTTGACTTTTTTTAAATTCTGAAGACCTAATTTACAGAATAAAATTAGTTAAATATACAATATTCAACATTTCAGACACTCATTCCTGCCAGAAATATACATAAAGAAATTGGTAGAGTAGTAGTTAAGCATCTCTCCGCTAATACGCTAGTAACAAATCTAGTTTATAGTCTGTCTAATGGAAGGGTCTTACATGTGTAGTTTAAAAATCAGCCGCTAGATCTCTCGCTTAATTAGTACTCCTTTCAGTCGCTAGGAGCGGGCTGTTTCACAGAAGACCTTTAACCTGATCGTCAGCAATCTCTAAATAATCTCTGGACCTAACCTTGTTATGTTGTTGTTTGAACCAGAACACATGCATGAGTAGGCGCATGTACTATGACGTCAATATTGTTCAGCCTAGTTTTCTGATGACGGGAAGGTCAGAGTTCAAATCCCGGTAAAGTGTACTGAGTTTTTTCCACTTCGTTGTATCTTCCACTCTCCTTCTGTGCAAATACAAAAACATTATTCCAAATGATAACTTACTGCAAATATGCGAATAGCACGGATGGGTAGTAGGACACGTGGGACCGTCACTGGTGGACACGTGGAATAAACATCAAGGTCCTCTAGTATGGTTTCCTGATGTCGAGGAACTAGGGGCTCGAATCACGACTGGATATATTGAGAGTATTTTTTTTTCTAAATTATATCATGTTTTCTCTCCATGCAAATGTGGACACGTTTACTCTAAATCCTACCTTCATTACCCTCACCCAATTAGCGTTATCAAATACGAATATGCCGGACGGAGTAGTAAGAATCAGGGCACAATAACCAAAATGAACACATTTTTAGCTCTGCCTGTACTCTTAACAAGTTCCCCCAACCCCATCTAACCTTCAACCCTGCCATTATTTTCCATACAGAATCTCTCTTATCTTTCAACCCTTAACTTTTTCCATTCAAAAATGAGAGTATGTGTAGGAGGAAATAGGAGTAGCAGGCAGGGGTGGGTTGGTAGTCCCTCGGGGGATATGACAGTCTCTTTTGGGCTGGGATGACCGACCCCCCGAGTTAGATATCAGGATGACTGCTTGCTTTATAAATTTGCAAGTGCTGAACTTGCAAGAGGCTTCACCTACAGTCAGATTCAGATAGTAATAAACTTGTTTACAGATACAAAATTTACTGAAACAATTCTATATATTTATATTAAAATAATATTGAAATTGATCGGAAAAAAAGGTTACTTCCAACCAGAATCCTACTTTAGTTTGACCTGGAATAGTAATCTTGAGCGTCTAGAGTGATTTTCCCTGTAATGTTAATTGGAGAGACCATCCAAATTGGCTCCAAATGAGTTCATAAATCGACCCTCCCATCCCACCTTCCAGTCAGGACTCTCGAGTGTCCTGTCTCGTTCCTTTGACGAAATGGTAAGAGCGGAGGGAGGCAAGATGTAAAGGAGTTGTTTCGCCCTTTTATTTAACCCTCAAAAGAAGTATTTGTTACTTTATGGGGTTAAATCAATGACGCTGATTTATAAACTTGATTACCAGTGACAGAGAGAACTTGCTTCGAATCTCGGTCAGGTTTATCGAGCGTGTTTTTTCCAAAATTATTTTCCACACTCACTCCACGTAAGTGCGGGTACGTTTCCTTTAAATCGTTTCTTCCTCGTCCCTAATCCATTAGTTTAGAATATGTGAATAACATTTTTGGGTAGTGGGAAGCGGTGCACAAAATATGCGTACAAAAAACTATGACCTGCACCGGTGGCCGCATGTTCTAAGGCGTATCTTTCGAAATAGACTGGACTACCAATAACAGGGAAATCGGTATTCGATTCCCTGTCGGATGCAATGAGGGTGGTTTCCTTAAATGGTTTTTCACTCTTCTTCCACGCAAATATGGGTACACTTCTTCTAAATTCGACCCTAACTCTTTAGCAGAAGAAGTATATATGCGTATAACCTGAACATAGTGCTAAAAAAATTAAACTAAGACATTTATTGATGGTACTATCTTCGGTCCTACAGTTTTTATTCTGACAGACAGGAAATAATTGCACAAATTTATGAAAGATGGAAACATTCTTCGCTGGGAACAAAAGAAAAATCTGTTCTCTAAAATGTGACGCGCCTCACGTTTTACTACCGGTACGAACTATCAACATATTTACACTAATGGAATTGAGATGAGAAACTTTATAATTTAGATGAAATATAATCGTATCATTTTGGAGCGTAAGTTGTAAAATAAATTAGAAAAAATATATATACATAGCCTGGATTCGAATCCTGATCTCCCCGTGTCTACCGGGACAGTTCATATTATTATTATAAAAATAGCGTTTACACTATAGAAATTGTTCGGTACATGCGATAAGTTAAAAACTTTTAAAAATATTGTTTTTTCAATTTATTTATCAGAGAAGCCTCTTGAGCACACATAGGTAGGAACATGAACTAAGTGTTTGGTTCATTTAGTTGGGTTCGCTAGCGACATGGAGGTCCGTGCTCGAATTCTGCCCGGATGTACTAAAGAGAGATTCCCCTGATAGTTTTTCACTATTCCTTTACACAAACGACTTTTTAAACACTCTTCTACAACTGCTTTTGATAAAAACGTGTCGCGACTCACCTACGCCCGTCAAGGAAATCAGGCAGACCATCATGTGGACCAGTGCAGATGCCGATATTATCCCCATCACTAGGCCCCCCGTGATCCTCATAGCGTCACAAGAACACTTTCTCCCGGTTAAACAAACCACACTTCACTTACTCTCCTGATAGTCAGATTGGCTCGCGTTTCAGTTAACCCCGCACACGCCTGGAGATTATACAGTACCGCATCACGCGTGATCACTCGCAGTACGACGGACACAGACCTATACTAACTGTGTCCATCTGACAAGCCATAGTGAGAACATTGTATGAAGAACAGTATCTGATAGGTACTAACGCTATTCATATATTCATACAGCGAGCAATTTTATAGGCAGCTATCTCTTTTGAAAAATGATATCTTTACCGATAAAATAATAATAGCTGTATCTTATACAGCATGTCCTGGCTATTCGAATTTAATCATAAGTGGATAAAGGACGAGGTAGGTGTAATTTAGAGGAAAAATACCGGAATTTGTGTAGAAGGCGACCGGGAAAACATTTAGAGAAAAAACCGTATTAAAACACCCGACCGGGATTTAATCCTGACCTCACCGTACACTGACAAATTAAGACTAGATGATCTTGACGCTTAGTGCGCGTGACCAACAATTTGGGTAAATAATTATAATTATATAGTAAAAGATTTTCAATGTTGACTTCAATCTTTTTTTGTTTCCTTATATATTTTCCAAACTGTTCTTTCTACCTTGTTCTTACTGTTCAAGGGCACGCCAAGGAACTTATCAGATGCTATACCGCGTTTCTAATACAACAAACACAGGCAGAATATTACAACAATAAAAACTAATACACGCACAAGAATTGGCAGCCGAAGTTTAGGTGGGAATAATCGGTTGTTGTCGTTGATCGTGGTCAGTGTAACAGGTTGGCGCGTCGGGGACTCGCGGTATCTTGGATGCGGGAGCGTCTCGACGCTACCTCCTCACCTGAGTGAACAAAACACGAGCGACTGCGCATTTACATCGTCCGCCGCCAGAATGTGGGTGGATCGCGCGCGGGAGTTGAAGAGGCGCAAGCGTAGGTGGCAAGAGTGGGTTGAGGGTCTCTTAGACTCTGGTTTCTTTACATACGGTATTTAAAAGGAAGATAAAATGGTTTCTTGACAAATAGTCTTTTGGAAGAGATAATAGTTTTTTTTATCAAACGGTCACTAAGAAGATAGAATAGTTTCTTAACAAACGGTATTTAGGAAGAGAAAATGGTTTCTTAAAAAAAATGTCTTTAGAAAGAAAGAATAGTTTCTTATCAAACGGTCCTTAGTAAAAGTAAAATAGTTTTTTACTAAACGTTCTTTAGGGAAAGGAAACATTAAACCACTCTAATCATAATAAATATATGTTTTAATATTATAATGAAATATACAGCATTTCTTAGTAATTATAATTATCTCAGGAGCGATTTCAATGTGAGATATCCGACCCGCAACATCTGCATACTGACTAAACGTCATACTAGTCTATATATTATTTTGTTTTGACAGTAATGGTTAGGTTGGGGTTCGAATTCTAATAGGATGTATTAGGTTGGTACTTATTTACTCTATGGCATTAGGAATTAGAAAGCTCATTACCGCACTTATAAAAGTACGCCACCCATCCCTATTTTGAGCTAGTTCTATCCAGTCCACCTCATTACAACCTATCTCTTTCAGGGCCATTATAATGTTATCCTCCCATCTGTGTATAGTTCTTCCGCCATTTAAGTTAATATATAATAAAATATAATAATTTTTAAGTTAATAAAATACAATTTGTTTAGTTAATGTTAAAAATAGTTTAACTTATATCACACTAGTATAAATTTATTTTTATTGAGTTAAAATATTGGTTATTACTGAAGTTAAAATATATTAAATATAGTAAGATTATTTACAATTTATTAGCTTATGATATGCTAAATTGAGTTAAATTTATCTAATAAATGTTAGCAATAGCTAGATTGAGTGTCAAACATATTGATTTTCTTCATTATGTGGAAACCCGTGCCCCGGTAATATCGACCAAAGGAGATATAAAGTATTTAACACGGATGTTCAAAGGGAATATTGATTGTAATAGTTCTTATTAAAATAAATGTTTGATCTACTCATCTTTAAAACATTGATTTCTTATTCCAATACTTACTTTTCATCCTATCTTTTTAAAAGAATTTATCGTAATCGATAACTTAAAACATATTGTTTGGAAATTATGACTTGAATTAACTTTATTTAAATTGTATTTAAATACTTTGTTATGTTTTAACTTTATAATTCTTATTCTAGTTTAGATAAAATTACCTTTAATCGGTCGGACGATTAACTGAGATACTAAACATAAAATCACATGTAAGTTCTGTTCATTTTCATTTATCACTTGACAATAGTGATATTTGGATCAATAGAATAGTTTTTTATTTCACAATACGTACTTATTTTGCAAGTACATTGTCATTAATGTGGTATAACGGTTTTATTGGACTCAATTCCACTTTTTTTTTTTCAAATGGATAAGTCAGAAATCCGAATTTTGATTGACTGCTGTGTCGAGCTGTATTATCTGCCTGAGCCCTGGGGCGAGACGGGCTCTTAAACATCGAACATGATAAAATGTTGAAGATTATTTCATACTTTTATTTTTTATTACGGTTATAAAAAACAAAATAAGCTTCGCATAAATTGATTATAAGTATAGAAAATTTGTTCTACGCTGATAGATTTTGTGTTTGTTATAATCCGGACAAAATTTTAAAAAACAAACAAATACTTCAACTATCTCTAGAGAAAGTAACCCACTTCGATAGCCACATGGTCTAAGGGGATGAAATAAGCTCCTTTCCAAGGTCGTTTAGTGCGTGATATATTGAAGTAATTAAGGTGAATATGAAAAAAAAAGAGATCTTTCTTTTCTCATACAATTAAAGTAATTTGTAACAAGGTCAAAACATGTATTTATTCCACCTCGTCTTACTTACCTTTAGGGCTGCACGCATTTGTATCACGCTTGGAAAGAATATATGTAAGAATTTTCTCGCATTTGCGAGGAAGTAGGGTGGAAAAACATTTAGAAAAAACTATCCCTACTACACTTGTCCAACATTTGAACCCCAACCTCCTCGTATGCTGGAGAAAGAAGACTAGATTAGCCTGACCTTTATTTCTCTTTCCTACTGTTGTGGGTAGGTTTCAACAGAAAATGTTAAAATAATTTAGAATATTTTTTAGGTATTTTAAACCTTAAAAACTGGCGTTTGAATGAGAAACAATGTTCTGTAAAGATATGTCCCTTCAAATAGTCGGTACCTTTCGGAGGTGTATATTTATTGTAACTGAGCTTACCTCTGTGTGTTGGGTAATCCGGGCAGCCCACCTCTTTTCCCGAAGTGATACGGCCATTGCTTGACAGTGATGTAGTGGTGGGGCCGTCGTGGTCGTCCACCGCCTCCTGTTCGTAAACAAGACAACTTTCTGCTCATTTCCCACCGGTATTGTCTGGGGTATGGGCTCTCGATACATCTGTTTATCTGTCGGATATAGCCACCTCTCTCTCTCTCTCGTTTCATCTTGCTACCGGGGTACTTATCGAGTCATATCATTTCTTTGTCTACTTTGGGGAAGCTCTTGTGGAATTCTCTTTTGCAGTACAGTATTAGTGACAGCGTGGTAAGGAAGTCTGACTATAGGTCTAGAAGACACTTGTTACATTTTGTCCATATCTTTGTCTGGGTGGTCAAGAAGTCTGACTAAAGGTCTAGAAGACACTTGTTAACATTTTGCCCATTTCTGTGGGTGAGTGGACAAAGAGACTTACTAAAATCTATTGATTTGGTCTCAAGTAAAGTAAGTAAAATAGGTTTCACTTTAATCAGGATGAATTATACGCTATTATCTAAGCGGGCTTAACGCATTCAAACCCCAATTGATGGGTGTATACTCGTTTAGCTGTGAATCCAAAGTAATTTAAAATAATTACAACATAAACTAAGAAACATGAGTGAATTAATTCACTTTGACTATAATAATAAAGTCTCGTAACACAACGGCAGTTACAGAACCGCCGGTGTAAATCACTATACCGATCCTTCTCTGGGTTAAGTCTAAGCTTTCCATACCAACAATTCACCAGAGCTTTCCCATAATCCGGGATATGTCATGAAATGGTAATGTTTTCACCTGGCAATGTGAGCAATAGCTGCTACCCGCCTCGGTGACGTAGTTGGCTAACGCGCCAGTCATGTTGAGCTCGACTGCCGAGGACGGGGAGATCGAGGTTAGAATCTCGGTCGGGTGAACTGGGGGTGGCTTTTCCTAAATGGTTTTCCACTTTCCCTCCACTCAAATATGGGTTCACTTCCTCTATATTCAACCTTCCCAATTCCTAACCCATTAGCGTAAATAGTACTTAAGCGTATAACCCGAACGGGTAGTAAGACGCGGTGCTAAATTTAACTACACTACCGGTTTTATTAATTGCTACCTCCGGCCTGTATGAGTTGTTTTAATTGAGTGCCGTTTGTAATCGTTATAACAATCCGATTTACAAAGGAAAGGCTTTTTTTTTTACAAATTGCTTTATTCATTTCTTATCACCATTTGTGTATGTATGTTACAGTATTTTTTTTCTTTTTATAAATATCTATATCCTATTTTGAACACACCCTGTACTCACACGATATATTTACTATAATTCCGCTGTATTCCCAACAAGTAAAGTTCTGAGTTGCAGAGAGCTGCTATAGCTGCACATATCACACAATGATACATTTGTTATTCCGTCGGAGCTCATTATCTGGGGATAGAATCGCATTAAAACCGTTAATCAACAAGTTTGAGTTCCGAAAAGAGAGAGGAAATGGAGTAGAGGTTTTTTTTTTCTGGTGAGATGAAATTTTCGAAAGCAACGGAATGAACATAATGAAAGGAAAGTTTTTGACTGTGTGAGCCGTGAAAACTAGATTTGTGGTAAAGATAATGTTGTTGGAATGAGATACATATTCACTATGCTAGAATTGAAACTGACATGATGAAATTAAAACGATCATATGGACACTTATTTAAAAAATGTAATAAGTTATAGCTTTTATTTCACAAACTAAATGTGATTATGATCAACCTTGTAAGTTTTTCATGCTTAATATCACTACTAGTGATCCAGCATTAATGCCCTAAATAAAACATAAAATATGCATGAAAATATATTCCTAAAAATGGCCTGAAATGTTAAAATATACTCTAAAATTATTGTGGATTTTACTAAATATATCCTACATATTCTGACGTTGCCTAAAATTTTGGATAAACGGTTTAAGTACCTACCATACTATTGTTTTTAAATATACATTAAAATAGAAATATTATTTATTTAGACACTGCAAAACATCTACTGATTAGTCTTTACTAATATTATTTTGTTAAATGTGAAATATTATTCTTTGCTTCAATACAAAAATACATTTTAGAATTTGTTTTAAAAATAGTCATAAACTTAGTTTAAATATACAATAATCCGCCTCGGTGGTCGAATGGTCTAAGCCCTAAGGTGTCACAGTGGTAACAAAAAAATGAACTGCCAAAGACGGGGAGATTGGGGTTCGAGTTACGGTTGGATGCATTGAGGATATTTTTTAACAATAGTTTTCTACCCTTACTCCACACTAATGCAGGTACAATTCCTCTAAATTCTACCTTTATCTTCTCTAGAACATTAGCGTAATTACCACATATACGTTTTACCTGAACGGTTAGTGAGGCATGGTAGCAAAAATATATATAAGCCCTAAAACTGAAAACTACCTAAATATTCGATTTCATGCAAAAAAAAAACAAATATCGGAAGTCGAGGCACCTCAAAACGTATTTCACCCTTTTCAGAATTAAAATTATGTTTAGGATAAAATATGCCATAAACATAAATATAGTCATTATAAATGTATTAAATGAAACTTTGAAACATTTCAGAAGAGACTATAAGCTTATATGGTCATTATGTTTGATTCTAGCCGGTAAAATAGAATTTTTTTTCATACTTAAAACATGTGGCCTACTTAGGCCTGTTACTGACAGTGTATATCGATTGGTTAGCGTGCTTGACTCTAATCTTGCTACTAGATTGGGGTTCTATACTGACCACATGCAATGAGTAGGGTTCCTTGTTCGATTCGTCATCGATGGATGTCACCTATTGACTGTGCGTCAAACAAGTCAAGTTAAGATTATTAACGTTAAACTTAAAATAAATCTTAATCAGCGCTTAAAACGTTACACTACTTCCTTCCTTGAGTTGATGTTTTATCATATTTGTACGTTTTTGTGTCAATACTCTCTTCCGTGAGTTGATGTTTTATCATATTTGTACGTTTTTGTGTCAATACTCCCTTCCGTGAGTTGATTTTTTCTCATATTTGTACGTTTTTGTGTCAATACTCTATTCCGTGAGTTGATGTTTTCTCATATTTGTATGTTTTTGTGTCAATACTCTCTTCCGTGAGTTGATGTTTTATCATATTTGTACGTTTTTGTGTCAATACTCTCTTCCGTGAGTTGATGTTTTATCATATTTGTACGTTTTTGTGTCAATACTTTCTTCCGTGAGTTTATGTTTTCTCATATTTGTACATTTTTGTATATTTATTTGTTTTGATCAGTGAAAAGGTTATCTAAACAGATTATCCTTGAATTATTTTTAGCATCGCATCCAACTAACCGTTCGGGTTATTCGCCTATGTACTATATTGTATTAGGGATTATGAAGGCCAAATTTAGAGGAAGTGTACCCGTATTTGCGTGAAGTGATAATGTAAAACCATTTAGGATAAGCTACCCTCAGTACACCCAACTGGGATTGAGCCCCGATCTCTCTGTCATCAGCAGTCTAGTCAATTGTGAGAGTTACTCCTTAGATCAGGGGTGTTCAACCTTTTTATGTCCAAGGGCCAAAGTTTCTGTCTCTTGTTGTCTCGCGGGCCGCAATATCGTACCGACAATATGTGGGTTGAATAAATATTAAAATAATAGTATTATCTATACTTATACACTAATACTCACACTAAGAAATAGGCCTGTCTCCAAAAAGTAAAATTTTGGATTTATCGTGAAGTATGTCTGTTTTTTGTTTTTTTTAATTTTTATAGCAGAAGTTAGCGCGATTTGTTTTGAATAATAGAGTTGTCATTTGACATTTCAATGTACATTTGTCTTCTAACATTATTCATTGAAGCATGAATAATACTTCTTAATTTATTATGTTGTATTGACTGTTTCATTCGCAACATTAGGGTGGCAATACCTGTACTCTATTTGTTGAAAAATAATGTTATCATTGTTTGTTAAGGCAGAAGATAGTGTTTACGTTCATTTTCTGACCAATGAGAGACTCCAAGTCTCGGCTATCCTCTTTTATTACCAGTAAATTCTTTCGACAGGTGAAAGGGGCATGGACGTCGTTGGCGTGGAGGACGGGGGTGGACACGTCCCCCAAAAACTCAATGGGGGATTCGAGTCCCCCCCACCCCAATAATTCAATAATTTACCTTACATGATAAATTTTAGTTAGTTGAACTTGTGACTATAACCCTTAAAAGGGTAAGATACAAATAATGCAATGGGAGGATATCAAGAAAATTTAAAAGGAAGCAGGAAATATATCAACATAAAAATACTTTACTTAGCAAACTAAAAACAAATAATTTTAATTGAAATACAGACGTGCCGTCGAGATTACTGCTATTGATAATCAATGAGTAGCCTAGGAGCACTATCAAAGATTTTACTAATAATTAAAGAGACAACCTCTTATTCTTATCATCACTGGCGACATATTTAAAAGGGAGAAGCCCCCAAAAACAGCTATTATCAAAGGTTGATCAAAAATATGAAGAGTAATTTATAAGTTTTAAAAAGGGTAAGCCCAAAATTTAATGTATTACGAGTGGAGCTTGAAACACCTAACAAAACATTTAAATGGGAGAAGCCCAAAGTTTAATATATTATGAGTTAACATATTTGCGTTCCACATTGACTCAAAAGAGACTGAACCACGTTGTCCTCTTGTCATTTTCACAGATGTAAGAAAACTTGGTAGCCTGCAACATTTGTATCATGGCTCTAAATTCAGAAAAAGGACTTTTGAACCATTTCCATCCTAATTACAATATTTATTTCTTCTCTTTATTATCAAATAGGATTGTTATAAATTTATTTTGTTTTGTCGGTTTTGACCTAATTTCTTTTTTTGCAATTACATTTCACATGCATGACGTATTTTAGTGTGACGATGTTCCAAAATAAAGTAACAATAAAATTAGTTTTCAATTAAAAATTATTGTTCCCCCAAAAAATGTATAGCTAACGACGCCCATGATAGGGGCAGATGGGAAAGGGGGCAATCATCGCCCCATAGGTCGCGGTATTCATTCTCATCATCCTTTACAGTCCTAGTATTTACCCATAGGGATAAGGTATGGTCAAATATCACAATCAGCCAAACAGCTAGGGGGACTAACTTTAGAACTGCATCCGATGTATAGCTCCATCTCTGTTTTTTTACACCCGACTACACATCCTGAAAGAGTTTCTCATCACTACAAAATATACTCAACATGTATTAGGTTTATTGTTTAAAGCAGTGTTATGACAGTTGTTTAGTTAAAAATTATACTAACATCAATATAAAGGATTATCATTTATAATAGGATTAAGATGTCATCTTGGGGACGAGAGACAAATTTGTATCGTTGGGCATAGTTAGGCCTATGTCCAAATGCACTACTATTTTTAATTCCTTTTTCTTATAATAAATTAATAGATAAGCTTTTTGCCTATTTGCAAAAAAGTGCCCAAGTATTTATTCAAACAAATTACTCAAAACGTTAGCCAAAAGAATTCAAACACCTATTTTCCCAGATGCCGCAAGGTAGCCTCAGTCCATAATAAATTTCGTTTATAATATATGATTTAATTTAATATATAAAATCACCGCTTAGAAAAATTAAAAATTACCAATCAAATTTGAACGCTATTACAATTATTAGGAACAAACAACTAATTGTACCGTAGTTTATATGATTGTATATTAATAATAAACTCTTTTTTATGGTATTAATATTATTTTCTCTAGTTTATACTCTTGGAGGTTTCTAATAATAGCAATCACTCTCTAAACATAAAATGAAAACTTGGTGGTTCAAACTTCTTTTCAATATTCAAACTAAGCACGCAGTGCAAACTAAGCATGCAGTGAAAATAACGAAAATATTTACAATTAAATTTACAGCCAATCAAGACTCGTCTATGCATGTAGTGGAGGTGGGGCCACAGTGAGACATGTTCCACAGTGAAACAGGCCTGATTGTAGCTAGTCTGAGGGTGATACAACACTGGCGCCACATGTGACAATATTATAAACTAAAAGCTTGGTTTTGTTTCTGTTTGCTAATGGATGTTCATAGTGTGGCTTTTTTATTGGGGAAGTAAAGTAAATTTTTAACATTTTATATGTTTTGTAATGATCTAGTTGTTATTGAAATTTGTTAGAATACATTTATGATAATTTAATCTTGAATATATAATGACATAATTCCCTACAAAGCATATTCTAAACAAACATTTTTAAGGTTTAAAAAACTACGATTATAATAAAAATTTCCTTTGGGGCACAGTGAGACAGCAATAGATGGGGTAATATGAGACAACATTTTATAGAAGGTGTCTCACTGTGTCCCATCTTTATGTTTAATTCTACCTGCGATTTTAACAATGATTATATTTATGGATATACACATTTAAAATAAATAAAATGTGATTTCTTAAAATTTTAGATAAATGGCCTGAAATAAAAAAAGGAAAACTACTATTAGATCCTTTTCGGAGAAATCCATGAAAGAGGCTGTTGAGCTTGTTTTGAATGAAGGTTACAGTGTCAGGCTGGCTGCCATTCAGAAAAATCTCTCCTTTCAAACACTAGCAAGGTTAGATGTATGTAAAATGGTTTTAAGTGTTGTTTAAATAATTTATTTTATTAAAAAAAACTATTTCTGGGAAATTGCATGGGTAAACATAAGTTGAAAAAAATAATGTTTCTCAAAGGCTAGGGTAAATGTAATTACTTTTTTTTATTAGATATGTGGCAAAGGAGAAGACAAAAGAACCAGACACCAAAATTAGAATGCGACCCAAATATGCATGTCATCAAATAATGAATGCTGACCAGGAAGCTCTTCTTAAGAAATACCTTTTAACGTGTTCAAAAATGAACTATGCTTTGACAACTATTGACCCTCGACGTTTAGCATTTGAAACACCAATAAGGAATGAGATATAAATACTTGGAAAATGTACAGAAGAAAGGGCAGCTGGGTTAGAGTGGATGCGAGGATTTATGAAGAGGCATCCCACCCCTAGTATTCGCTGGCCTGAAGGTTGCAGCCTTTCAAAATCTGCGTCATTCAAAAGGTTCAACGTAGGAAGCTTTTTTTTGGACAAACTTGAAGATGTTTTTGGAAGATTTGAAGCTTTTGCAAATGGTTCACAACTGTAGAATCTTGATGAGACTGCTACAACTACAGTACAAAAACAAAAAAGTAATAGCTGGTAGAGGTGTCAAGCAGGTTAGCCAAACTACGAGTGGTGAAAGAGGTAGTTTGGTTACTACCTGCTGCTTTATAGGTGCTTCAGGAAACATAATTCTTCCATCTATGGTGTTTCCTCGGACCAACTTAAAACCTCGCATGATAAGAGATTCTCCTCCAGGAATTTTGGGCTTAGTAACACCTTCAGGATGGATGGATTCAGAGCTATTTGTTGAAGTAATGCGACATTTTATAAAATTCACTAATCCATCCAAATAAAATCAAACGTCGTTGTTGTTTGACAACCATAAAAGTCACCTTTCAATAATTGAGTGTTTGGATTTAGCTAAAAAAAAATGGGGTAACCATTCTCACTTTTCCACCACACTGCAGCCATAAGTTGAAGCCTCTTGAAGTTGCGGTTTATTTCTCTTTCAAGGCAAACTAAATGCTGCCATCGACTTATCCGGGAATTTCAATGACAATATACGATGTTCCGGGATGTTTAGCTGCTTCACTTCAGCGTTCATTGACACAGCTAGTATTTTATCTGGTTTTTGAAAGTCAGGGATATTTCCTTTTGGCCGAAATGTGTTCACAGACAGTGACTTTTTGCCTAGTATCATGACAGATAGACCTTTACAGTCACAAAGCTCTATTTCGAATATAAATCCAAAACCTTTTGCAATCACTCATCCATCACCAAAAGAAAGTGCAAGTGTTAGCTCATCAAACACTTGCATAATTAATACCTCTATTTCTGGCCCTTCAAACAAGCCTAATAATAATATATTAATTGACAGTGAAAAATCATCACCATGTCAAATTATTGGTCCTCAAGAATTTCGAGGATACCAGAAGGCAGCGGAGAGAAAAGTAACTGGAAGGGGAAAAGGGGAAACTATAATAATAGCTACAGATACACCAGAGAAAATGGAAATGGTTGAGCGTGCACATAAGCGTAGGCCTAAGCCAGTTAATAAAGTATCATAGAAAATGTTTGTCGAGCCTGAGACATCGGATGAAGATATGGAAATCTCGTCAGGATCATCAGATTTTGAAGAAGATTCGATGCCCTTGACTGGCTATGAAGAACTCGACAAAGAAGTATTTGAAAGAGATTTTGTCTTTGTAAGTTTTTAGGCAAATCTAAAGTTGTCTATTATGTGGGTAAAATTTTGAAAAAACAAGGACTCAATTTTTGAATATGAAATAAGCTACCTTTGTCAAATAAAAAAACTAGAAAATTCATTTTTCCAGAGGCTACTGACATTGCATCAGTAAGTGAAACTGATATTAAAATGATTCTCCCCAAACCAATATTGTTTGGCAAATAAAGAGACAAAATCATAATTTACAGTTTGAGATAAACTTTGGAAATTTAAACATTCAATGACAGTTTTGTTACATTGTATCAGTATGGACCATGCCTAGTCTCACAGTGCCCTAATGTGGGGTACTGCGAGACGGTTGACATGCCTCGAATATGATATTTTTTTATTTTTTTTATAAACGTTTAAAATTGTATTTCGTCAAAAATATTTAGATAAAGATACTAACTATGAATATACATCATAGGAAAAGCTTTATATCAATAAATACTATTATTAAAATAATAAAAAAGATACTGTCTCAGTGTGGACCCACCTCCCCTACACAGTTACAGATAAATAGGACCATGGGGTGGGCACTCTTATAGGACTAGCTGATCACGTAAACTAGTTTGGGGCACTATCGTTATGAGAATCTTGCAACGACGTTATAGAGGAATGCGCATGCGTGGACGTGAAGTCCAGAGAAAAGAAAGTGTGAAGTCTAGGTAAAATTCTGCATTTATGTTTTGTTAGCAATTTGTCGTTTATTTTAAAGAAGGGGTTTAGCTAGATTTTCCTTATTATTTATAAAATAATGGATTTAGCTATATTTGATTGAATTTAAACTAGGAATTGATTAATTAACATTCCGCAATAGAAAATGCGTTGTATTCTAAGTGTAACGTTCAGTTTCGAATATTTTAGTTGGCGGCACCAACGCCGCGAGCACTAGCGATGTGGTTCTACTTACCAACACTAGAGGGTTTTTTATATACTTAGCCCTTTTTTGTGACTAGAGCAAAATTGGCGTTATATACATTTAGATCTTCTTGCATATTGGGAAGTGCAATAAAGCTATGTTATGTAACATTTAAAAATACAAGTGTTGTTAATGTATTAGGTTCCTTAAAATATTATTAGCTTTTTTCGAGGGAGTACGATACTACTTTTCACACTGCAAACGTTTTCTTATATAATCAACTCCTAGGATTTAAATAGTGTTGGTCATCATATAAATTGTTAAGTTTTAATTGTGAATTTAACCATTTTACTACCGCGATAAAAACTTTTAATTAACAGGAAAAAGTTGCAGTGCTCCCTAGCGGCATAAGTTTAACTATTATTGCGTATCACAAACTTCTGTTTCTATATCTTAAGCTATGTTTTGGTTCATATTACAGGGTTTTTTTTGTTGTTATATAATAGTTATTTATTCATTTACTATTTATACGTAAATTTAATATAAAATATATTAATTATTTCACTATAAAATTTGTTGAAATTACAATTATATAAGATTTGTGAAATATCTAAGTCAACTCTATTACAAGAAAACAGTTGACACTCTCAATCTCAATGTGTTATTCATTAGCAATATATATGAAACAGCTGTTCACTGTTATGTCACAATATTTGTGATTGGTCTAGGCAGTACTTCCATTTTTCACATCCATAATTCTATTGGTCAGTAACTCTGTATTTACATTCATCCTTTTTCTTTTTTAAATTTTCAATGACATGTTCCTAAAGTTTTATATCTGCATGATCTGCCTTTTTTTGAAAATGTTTTTGTTGCGTGTTACATTATAACATTGCTAATTTAATGTTTACTTCCATTTAGTGAGTGACACATAGTCCCCATGTATATGTGTTTATTTTTAGCATTTACAGTCGATTCGCAAGCAATCTACTTCTTTTTGACACAATGTCAAAAACATTTTATAGGCCATTGCACTTCACTAATGTTTTAAAATTCAAAGATCCATAAATTTTAAATTAGTGATAATATTTCTTAGCAAACTACATGCTATGTACATGCTATTGATTTTATGTGCTACAAAGTACTACCACTACCACCACTAAAGTGAAAGTTTGTATGTATAATCTACATTTGAATCGTGAAATGGATGTGTCAACCTAGTTTTTTTTAAAGGGTCATTTATTTATAGGTATCATAATGTCTGCTTCGCCTGAAAACTCACATTTTCCACTTCCAGAAGCTCTGAAAACACTCGGCTCTCTGCAAATTGAAAGATTGAAAAAAGAAGTAAGTAATAGTATAATGTTGCCTATTAGTTAATCAAAATCATAACGTTATGAAGCTTTCTAATTAAAATATAAGTAAATCTAGGGCCCTGGGCTTTGACATGTCATAGTTATCATGTTTCAAGATAGGCCTAGGTTTAAGTTTACCACTGTCAAACTGCCATCACAGTGAAGAATAAGTGACCTTGCTATGAATACAAGATCTGCAGAGCTTACCCACCTTTTAAAATATTAATAGTAGGTATAATAATAAAACAAACTTAAACATTTAAAAAAAATCACTCTGGAAGTCATGTGGTCTGCAGCTAGCTGTCTTTTTATAGGCCACCCTATATGGTATCAATATAAAATAATACTATAATATCAATTCTGACCATAAAAAAATGTTTGTATTTATCAAAAGTTTCAACAAATCAGAATAATATCTTAGGTGTAGGCCTTCTCTCCAAATAGACTGGATTACTCATGACACTGGTCAGGGTTCAAATCCTGGCAGTGTGTATTGAGAACAGTTTTACCTAAATGGCTTTCTGCACTCCCTCCACACAAATGAGAGTATATTTCCTCCAAATTCTCCCTTCCTCATTCCACATTATAGTGTAAATATGTGTATAGCCTGAACAGAAAGATGCTAAGCTATGCACAAAACAAAACAATCCTGGCTATACTAAAGTTAAATTACATTAGGATTAATAAATCAACATCAAGTCTTCAGTGAGGTTATCACAAGTATTAGGCCTATTAATAAAATATCAATTTAACCATGATAATTATACAGTGGGCCCACCTAAAAAAAACAAATGTTTAGTAACCAACGGTACAATGGATTTGAACGCTTTGTGATATGTGATATGCTTAATAAAGTGCATGAATTACAAATTAGCTTTTTTTTAACCTAAAACAGCAATATTAAACCCTTGCTCCAATAACCAACTCATGACCCTACATAAAGAGATCACATTAAAAAATGGTGACTAAGATTAGTTACTTAAACTTGTTGTTGGCTACCTTTACCATTTAAATCTATTCTGGATCATAGCGGATTATTGAAGTCGACTTATTTACTTCCTGATAGGACTAATCATACTCAATTTAATTTAATCTATGGATTTAATAGTAGTAGATGATTTCCTCATTGAAATACATCCAGTCATTAAAGTGTTCAAAGATAAAGATTGGATTCTGCTCTTCAGCACAATCACCGCCAGATAGAGAAGAGGATCAGTTTTAACACATTCATACTATGCACATAAAGTAGTTACATCCAGAAATTTACTTTGGCGTAGCCATATATTTTACTATTGAAAGTATTATTCCTGTGCCTTTTCATGTTGTGATCTTAGGGGCATTTTTAATACAGTATATAATATAACATTAGGCCTACATCTATTGATTATCAAGTAGTAAGCCTGGTCTTTAAAACTTAGATTAGATATACATATGTTGTATATTCAGTGCTATATATTATAGCTGTTATCTTAATATGTTTCATGCTTCTATTAAAATTATTTGAGGTCATGAGGAAAGGCTGGTACCACTGAAATAAAATAATTCTAATTAATCAAATGGCAAGACATGGTAATTGTGACCAACTTAAAGTCTTAAGTTCAATTTAATCTAGATTGAAAATGTTTGTTTTTAATAGTTTTTTATCCTCCCAAAAAGTGTTATTACATTTCATTTCACCCATTCTCTCTCCGTCGTCGCTAACCTGCGTTACACCAACAATACACTGGGACCTCATTAATCCAGATTAACTGGAACCAGGTGTCATCCAGGTTAACGGAAATCCAGATAATCCTGAAGTTATAGGAAAAAGGCATTAAAATCATATATATTAAATTATAACTCACCATTTATTTTCACATTAATATATTATAAAACATTTTAAACATGTTACAACCAATATTCACTTATAGACTAACGAGTAAATTTTTGTTGTGCCAATTTTAAATGGCTTTTACGATCGGCATAGTTTTTGACTGCCATTCCTAATAAGCTGTCACTTGTCTACGGGGGCAGTAGCTCCGCCGCATGATTCATCATCTCTTCCAGTTGTGCACCTGTCTCCTTATCAGATTCACCATCTCTGTCAACATTATTTGTAAACAAACATGCAGCAAGTATATAGGTCTACATTGGAACAGCTTTCAATATGCCATAATATTTCAAGAAATTCCACGGGGTGGACTTTGTTGGAAACTTCTTCAGGGGAAGCACAAATGACGAGTCATAGTTTTTTCCATGACTTATTATTGTCCTCTCAGTACTGTACCACTGATTGTGGTACAGTTTTAGTTAAGTACAATAATTAATTGATGTGAAATTTCAGCCATTTTGGACCCCTGTGCAAGGAAAAATAAGAAAATGCCCAACCTTTCCACATCCCCATCTTGATTACATTATTTTGTCAACTTTTTTTTTGTAATTTGTGCACAGGAATAGTAATTATTAGTGTAAAGGTGTAAATTTATGTTAACAAATTGATGGTAAATATTGTTTTAAATTGAATTTAAATTTATTATAGACTACTAAACGGGTAACATTTTAAAAATATATAAAAATATTTTAAAAAGTTTTAAATTACAATTAATTGAAATTATAAAAAAAAATTATTATTAGTGAATACATGAATAATTATTCAAGTTATAAAAAGCTTTGTTCCACTTTTAAACTGATGACCAAGGTCCTTGAATCCATGTCTCGAAACTTTTAATTATGTGTTCATTTGGTTTGGCTGGCTCCCTGCACCATTCTTGACCATCTCTCTCTGTCTAACGTAAGCATTGTTATAACGCATCCCCCTTGTCAGCAAAAATAAGCAAAGATCAAACCTTCTACCACCTTAAGATGCTTATATCATACTTGAATGCCCCGGGCCCATAGGATAAATTTAGAATCTTCACAAACTACTATTTCCAGTGTGTATGTACTAATTTTTCTTTAAAGTATATTTATATGGAATTGTACTTAGTTTATAGTGTGTTCATGGTGGCTACAGACAGGGAAAACCTGGAAAAGTCAGGTAATTTTTGGATGACAGGGGAAACATGGAAATGTCAGGGAATTTAACTAAAAATATGGATAATTCAGGGAATTAAAAATATGTCTAAAATATCCCATTAATTTCACAATTAAACACTAAACAAAAGTTAATAATACCTAAATAAAATAACATTTTAATTTTTAAAATAACTGATAAAACTGTTTATGTTTAGTGGATACAAACTTTTTTTAATGTGAGATTAATAATAAATAAAACAAAAGTCATCATCCACCATTAAAACTGGGAAAAAATAGTCAGGGAAAATTGAAAAATGTTGCCTGGAAAACCTGGAAAAGTCGGGTAATTTTGTAAAATATGTTTTGTAGCCACCCTGTGTGTTATACCATTTGTATATGTTGGGTTAGGACGATGAGGAACAATGGATATCTGGAGAGGAGTTGTGTACAGAGGGTAGCAGTGATGAGGATGACACAACCCTAAGAGCCAAGCGCAGGGGAGGAGCTAAAAACCACCGCAAGCTACACAAGGGGGGCAAGAGGTTACACAAACCACCACCCAAACTGTTGGAACCTGGCGGGACTCAGGAAGAAACCAAAGCTCTAGAGCCTACTCCACAATTCCTCGCTCCGGCCGACATAAGCTCTGCAGAAACTTCTCCGACCCCAGCCAGGAAACTCGAGGAAGTCGTTGACAGTCCTTTACAGTGCTCCAGCGACACCTGTGATCTATTCACGAAGAAAGAGGCTGAAGAACTTGAAATATCGTGGAGGCCGAAACGGGGTAGTATCAAATTACCAAATTTAACTCCAGAAGGTACGTTAGAGGAATTGCCTAATGTACAGATGCAGTAGAGCTTATTTGACTTTGTATTAAGTGTTAAGATAATATAATACTGATAAAATAAAGGCTTGGTAATGTATTAGTTATTAGTGATAGCTGGCAGCTTCCATATAGTGTAAGGCCTCTCAAATATATATTTTTTAAACTATAGTACGATTTTAGTAGTTAAAAATTGTTTAGATATTATTTTTATTTTTATCTTTTTGCATTCACCATTTATAGAGTTTCATTAAATTATTACTATAGTTATTGCCATCTTCTCTAAAAGGTTACATTTGCAAATCACATGGATTTATGTATGAATATAAGAATATTATTTTAGTAACTTTTGTAACTGTTAAAATCCTTTACTTCTATTTGAATTCTACTGTAGGAGTAACAGTGATTATCTTTTAGGTTACCTGTCTCGATTTGCTACCTAAGACAATTTAGGTCTTTTGTAACTAGTTACTAGATTTTCTTTTCATATAAGTGCTGTGTATTGTAATTTCTTCCTAGTTTCCTACAAAAAATTTTATAATAAGCATATGATTTTGGCCAGTCTTACTCTTATACTAACAATATGTGTCTTATTTATTTTTTGAAATTACATCAATTTATGTTATTTTTTCCTCACTGATAAGGAAATTTAGAGATATATTTTAAATTTTGTAATTTCCCAAACTTCCTTACCCAACAAATTATTTTACTTGAGATACTTTAGACTATACCTTGCTGTATTTACTCGTTTATTGGCACCACACAAATAGGATCGATCAGTTCCCTGTATTCATAGAAATAGCATTAAAATAATCTGAATCAACAACTTTTGTTAAAAAACACATAAACTATTTCATCTTGGATAAATTTTAAAATGTGTGGGAGCATTCTTGTAATTTTTGAAATAATGTTTCTTAATTCTACTAAGCTAGGTGCACTGACTGCTATTTTGAAACCAAAATAATTTTTAAAGAAATAATGTGCAAACTATATCCTGAGTAAATACAGTATTTCATGTTAAAACAATGGTTTGGTAGAGAAAATTAGAAGGCTTTAAAACAAGTTTAGTACAACATTAATTTAGTGATAATAATTATAGTAGGCAAAATAAGAGTTAAACAATATACCCATTGTATTTATGAAAATTTATTTTAGAAGATTGATTCTAAGAGATAATATTTTGTAAAAAGATAAGAAAGATTAACTATTATTTTTGTGGTGTACAGTGTACATTCCTGCACTGTAAATTATTAGATTACACTAATAATACATATCCTGAGTAATGTTGTATCATTAGAAATTATATTCATAGAAGACTTGCATTTATTAAAACAAAAAAGGTTTGAAAGTGAAATAGATTGATCAAGTACCTTCTCATATTGTCTAATTTATTGCATCTCTTAAAATGTAAGATTTGTTAAAGAGTTTAACTACGTGGTGTAGTATTTTTGATTTATCAGCAAGGCAATAACAGAGCATAGCTTCCAATGCTCCCTAATTTTATTTTAAATTTACTAAACTATAACTATTTCTATGATTCTACGATCCCTTAGATTTTTACAAATATACTTAACATATGAAGTTGCAGTAGACTGTTTGGATGTCAATATGGCTGTAAGAACTATAAAATTGGATTTGTGTAATGGTGATAATTTTGATTTAGTAGGGAAAAGTGATATTTCGAATTTCTATGATTCATAAACAGTGTTTCTTCAATTTTTGTCAGTGTTTGAGTATGTAGCAAAGCAGAGAAATATATATGCTGAACAGCTCTTGGATACAGCTTTTGACCTCCCACCACGTTCAAGATATCATAAATTGACAAGAGTGTATGGTAGAAGATATTCAAGCAATGGTGGCTCTTTATATGTCGATAGGAGTGTGTCGTAAACCAACATTACTCATGTATTTCTCTGAAAACAATTGGCTTACCACCACACCAACTTATGGGCAAGTAATGTCATGTGATAAGTACTGACTGCTTCACACATTTATGCATTTCACAAATAATGAATATCACATTGTAAAGGGGTCAAGATGCTATGATCCGTTATTCAAGGTGAGGCCTATAATTATCTTATTAGAGAATACATATCTGGAACATGTTTTAGACTGGAAAATGTTAATCACTCGATGAGTCCATACTGAAGTTTATAAGAAGAATGTGGTGTATGCAATACCATTCTTCAAAATCATCCACAAAATGGCGACTACAACACTGGTGATTATGCAACAATAAAAGTGGGTTCTTGTGCAGCTCTGACACTGATGTAGGCAAGAATGGCAAGGTGCAGAATCAAGGGGAAACATTAGGTGAACAAGTTGTGAGAAACTTGATACAGAGTTTTGAAAAAATAAAAGAATTGTTTATGTTGACCATATTTTGGCATCATCCAACAAATTATATCTCTTCCGTTCATAACAAGACACTGGCTGTGTAAATAGACTACCTCCCATCTGAAACCTGTGCATATCAAGAAAAAATAAAAAAAAAGTACCAAACTGTTCACACAATAACAGATAAATCCAAATTAGTCTTAAATTACAATCCCAATATAAATGGTGTTGACAAATTTGATCAATTATGTACACTTTTCCTAGTTTCACAAGTGTATCGAGCGTTGATATACTTCTGCATGGAAAAAATCTAGTGAATGGAATAATAGTTTAACAACAGGGTCAACAACAAGAAAATTAGTGCTCCTGAGTTTAGGAATGTTGTCATAACAGGTATTTTAAGCGGATCACCCATTACGGCATGCCACACAGCACCGCCGAGAAGAAATTTCCATTGCATACTTTTTATGAAATCAAATGGTGCCACGTCCACTCCCATGCACCACAATGTAGAAAGTGGCTTGTGGAGTTTTCATGCTAGAAATCTCAAGGTTTCTAAAGAAGAATTTTTTCCTTTCACCTCACTTGTGTGTGCAGGGGATAGACAGAAGAAACCACGTGAGGAATGTGCTTTGGTGTCATTCTAACACCACTTCGGTGTGTCGGCTTAGTGCTGGCATGCCTCATATTACAACACGTGTTCATTTGTATTATGAATTCTGATCGTATTGTCTTATATTCTCACTGTTCATTTTGGTAACTAAAATACACATTTAGATTGAGGTAGAATTCGACATAATCACCATCAAACAGCACGTTTTAATTATGTTTTTCCTTGTAGATTTAATTAATTAAAAATATAAGGGGAATGTAGTAAAGAGAATGCAAATGTTTTCCATAACATTCTGGCTGTATGAAAATTATATAACAACCTTTTTCATGAAATTTTTCAAATAAACAAAAGAAACCTTCTGTATGGACTGCACTTGCACAACTGAGGCACGCTACACGGGCGAACCTCCGGACGAAGGCACATGGAATGATCCATATGGTGGCTCAGCGGCGCGTGTCACGGTGAGCTTTACAAGTACTAGCGTTCTGCTCCATCATAATGTGTCCTCAGATCTATTTATGTTACACCGCTCGCTAGCAAGTCTCATGGAAACACTTCGTTGAAGAGCAGCAAGACAAGATTCACAAACCGGTACTGTTTGCTCTCTCTTACTGTCTCCGTTTTCAAAGAAAGCAAAGGGGAAATTGCAAAAGTTAGCAGACAATTTTATACGGCAAGAATTGCCCATTTGAACCTGCGATGTGCCCAGTCTCGTGTTTTGAGACATACCACAGTTTATGTGATTTCAAGGTCAACTTTCACTTCTTGAGATGGGAAATGTTTGGAACACTATATTACACAAATTTGTGCAACTAGAAAATCTATGTTCTGAGACACATCGCAGCAAAGGAGGTTTGAAACTAAAGTTTGAGCGACTATAAAATATTTTGTAAGTTTGTGAAGTTTTGAATAGTGGCAAAAATATAAACACAAGAATGAGAAATTCCCTTTTTAAATTCCGCAGCAATAGATTTAATAGCGGTAATATTTGAAAGCTTATGTTTGATGTAATAACACTTGTAATTAAATTGTGTGGTTTTTGTAAGATTTGATGGTTTTTGTTCAGTCTGGATTTGGTTTTTCTTTTTCTCTAGTAATGAAGAAATTTAACCTTTGAATTTTATTTATTAATTTTCATCTAAACTTATTTATCACTGTGTATTTAAGATATGTTATTGTGTTCATAATTGTGTATGTAATTACATACTAAAAACATACTGTGCATTATACTTAAATCCTAATATGGAGAAGATTTACACATTTTAAAAAAAATATATTTTTACTAATTTTAATCTTCAAGGGTTGGCATAAATGTAAGAGAATTACTTTTGGCATGGAAGTTTGAATTGCAAATATGTGAGGTGAAAAATATCGAATTTTTTTAAATTAATTGATATAAAACTACATATAGATATGTTAAAAAGTATAGTTGTAATATTCATGCCTTCCTAAAGAGATAGGTTTTATTTATAATCAAGGCATTTTATGACACGGCAAACGAAAGAGTATTATTTTTCAATAAATGGACAAATGATTTAATCTCTTTTGCTTTTGAACCTAACATATCATAGTATTTTTTTGAAGCTATTTTAAATATAGATTTAAAGCCTAATGTAGAAAATATATATGTAGACTGAGTTTGGACTTCTTAGTAGTTTAAAAATAACAGTATTTAGAAGGAAAACATTTGTACTTAAAATAATGTGTATTGTTATCTAGACATTAGCTCGCGCTTAATATCACTTAAAGCATTACAAGGAACTGATGATGCATATGCACAAGTTAAAACAAGACTTTTATGTCTGCAGCAACATTATCATCCAAAAAAATAATAAACCGTTTGCTAAAAAATCTTTTGAAGAAATAACACACTTGAGAATAATAGTTTTGATGTTAATATTATAAAATTTGAACATCAATGGTCTTTAGATTCTCAAGAAGAAAATTTCCTCAACAACTCTGATTCTAATCTTAAGAGTGCCTTCTTGAATATGAAAGTATTAGATGCCTTACTTCAAGCAGCTGAGAATAAGGAAAGGGTGAGTGATTGTTTGGGTGTGGTTTTTCAAATTTAGTTTTTTATGGTAAAAGTATTGTCTAGTTGTGAAAGGGGCAGATGTTTGTCATCCTAGGAAAATTCATATTTTCAAAAAGTGCAGCTTAATTAGTTAATTAGATTAAGTAACCAAACTCCAATAGGCAGCTTACTATCTAAAATTTTTTTAAAAATGCGCCTTTCATCATATTAATCATCTAAGGGTATAACTTTTAAAATATTTTTAGGGCTGCCACTGGTTTTTAACTTGATTTCTAGCCATAGTGTTGGAATTTTTATACAATTATGATTCTGGTATAACTAAATCAATATGTCAAGATGTTAATGATTAACTGGTTCTATCACAAAAATTAGTGACATAACTGAAGACATATTTAATGTGCACATTATGTTCTAAATTTAGAAAAGTTTGGATTTTCTCACAAACAGCTAAGTATGAAAAAAGGTTTCCTAATATAAAAGACGAGTCTTACTAGTTAAGTATCTCTTTTTTTCTATAACTTATTTTATAAAATGAATGGTTTTATGAATTAGAACTGAAGGAACAATAGGACTTACACATAAATATTTATAAATGCATATACATTTTAAAAAATATATTGTATAAGTGGGTTAGTTACTATTTTTTTCCATATTACTATCATAAAATTTTTGTTTATAACCTTTTTTGCATTTGTCAATTCACTGTGCCTTTAAATAGATTATATTTGATTATTTCTTTTCAAATGACCTGCTTTAAATTTTACAAATTAAAATTCATGGTGTGAATTACTAACTTTTCCTTACCGTCTTGAGTATTATATATACACTATAACACCAATAAAGAAAAAAAATTCAAGAAAATAATAAAACGTCACTCGACTGCCGAATATATGGAGGTAGAGGTTCGATCCCAATCAGGAGTGCGGGGTTGGGGGGGAGGGGGGGTTCCTAAATGGTTTTCCACGTTACTCCAAACAAATGCAGGTATACTTCTTCTAAATTCCACTTTCCTAGTACCTAACACAATGGAGTATTTAGTACATAGGCATTGCCATAACCCAAACGAACTTGCATTTGCACGAAGGGAAAGTAGAAAACAAATCTGAGAAGGAAATTCCTTAGTGAAGAAAATGGATCTCTATGTTTGTATTGTAGCAATATTTTATTTATTTTGAGCCAAAAAAAGGTTATGCTATAGGAATTTAAAAAACAGTGGCCTTTTCTTGCGTCCACTACATCCCCACCCGAAGATGATAATCACAATATAATTTAAGTATAATACACAACCGAAATATATAAAAAAATAACATTGGTTGTGAAATTGTTTTAAAGTTTGACTTAGGAATAATTTAAAATTCCAAAAAGTTTTGTTATGGACTTTTCTAATTTTTTCCCTTTAGATGAAATTAAGTACTAGGTTTCTAGACACGTGGCAGCCCTGAATTTTACCTTTAAAACAGATATGTAAAGATATTTTATTATTTTTAAACTGTGTTTACAACAATATAATATATAGATAATATGTATTTATCTTGTTCTATCTTAATATGACATTTTTTACACATTATTACTGTGCTTTAATTGTCACAAATTATGGGTTTTTCAAACTCCAAACCAATGGAATTGTTAAAGGCCTAGTCCTAATGTCAATAATTGAAACAAGATTCTTAATATGTATGCATTCACTTGCTCTATAGATTTATTAATATATTAAAAATTTAACATTGTATTATACAACCAATATAGTTATTTACAATGCACTTGAACACTTTGTTTAAATTGCCTCACAAACCTTTTGATAAAATTATAGTTTATATCATTTATATATCTTGATTGTAACCAATTATTTAACATTTCTATTTTTGCTAATAAATTATTGCTTACTACACAGATCGTGTATGTAAAAACTTGTGATAGTTGATACAAAAATTAGAACTAAGCTTACTTTATTTTAACTGTATCTATACATACATATATCACATCAAACAAAAAGCTTAAATGTAAGTTTTACATGTCACACACATGCTAGTACATATAATGTTTATTAATGTTGTAACATATTTTCATTGTTTATATTTGGTCCTAAACATAATCTCAAAATAAAACCGTCCACAATTTTTCGATCCAAATAGTGAGTGCCTTAAAGAGTTCAGCCAATCCCTCCAGCGACCCATGTCAAAATGTTTACTATATCGGAAATCTTGGTATTTCTAATCGGTTTGTCTGACAAATTTAGAGTTGGTAATATTATAGTGCAAGTGTAGTCTTTTTTATTATGTATTATGTACTTTAAGAGCCTGTCTTAGTCCACAAATAAACTGTAGCTTAGTGTGATAATAAAGCTCAACCCAGGCATCATGTTGAAGTGACGATAACTGCAGTCTTCTTTGTAAAACATTGAAATTGAGTCTAATGAACCTATTCCATTATGTTCGAATACTCAACAAAATTTAAAAACAATTATTTTTAAATTATAACACTATTTTTTCAATCCTAATTTTGCTGTTATCAAGTGAATACTGTAGAAAGCCACACTTTGATACAATTTATAGTTCAAGCATTGTCATATTATATTTAATATTCCGGTTAATCAGATCTGTGAGATGGGCTGAATATTACTATGGATAACCTACAAACTTTGTACATCTCTGAAAGTAATGTTGGCTCACCTGTAATATATCACTGAACATGGTGGGGGTTTGAAATGATGAACATGAAAACACTTTTGAGATATATATGTATATTTGAATCTTATATGTAGAAATGTTAAATTCAACAAAAATGTGAGATAGTTTTCTAACATCTTATAAGTATTTTTTTAACATTCAATTTAGTGTGTTTCACATATTCTCATATAAATTAACCCTTCCTGATAGAGCAGATGACAGCCTGAAGTCTTAAAGCAAAATTAATATGGTTATTTTTGGCTGTCTTTCTACAATTCTCAGTATGTAAGAATATCTTAGTTATATTTACAATATAAATGTGGGTAAAATCTTGTAAATTAAAGATGAGTTAAATCCATCACTGTGTGAATTAACATTTTAATTTTACCTACAGATCTCGAATGAATCCAAATCTTAGCAAACATGGTAAACAAAATATATTTTACCCCACTTTATAAAAATCTTAAGCTGCTTTAGAAAATAGAAATAGTAAATGAAAGTTAATTTTCCTTTTTATAATCCATTCATACAACTAATTAAGTGGTAAATTAATGATCTGAGCTCTTGTTAAATTTGTCTCATTATTTTTTTGAGCTAGGCCACCTAAAAACAAGCACTCTGAAAGAAATTCCAATTCAAAATTTGACCAACCCATTCCTATTACATATATATAAGCACTGGTCTACTTCTTGAAAGCAATGTGCCAACTGTGAACATATGCATAATCCACTTGGGAATCTTAAAATCATATTTGAGAAATTTGTTTGTAAAAGTGTGTAACTTAATTAATAGGAAAATAATAAAATAAGAATTGGTGATCTTCCACTAAAGTATTCTAAGCAAATCTGTCGTAGGGCAGGGGCTGAATATTTTTTCAAGCCTGTGGTAAAAAAAATAGCTCTGCCCCTAGAAATAATATTTAAAAATTATTCGTTAAGACAATTTTTCATAGCACACATTTCATCACATATTTTTTTATTTGGAATGAAGCTTTTGTTGCTGGGTTTCATAGTTATAATTATTGATGACCACACTTTATTAAACTTGCAAGACTAGAATTAATATGGAACAAGGTTTATTTTTTCTGACTTGTTATTTTATCAGGCATTTATTTTCATTTAATGATTCAGAACTGATTGGTATTTATTAGGCGCTAAGATGTCTTGCATTAGAATGTCAATTGACTACCAAGAAATTTCACGAAAATAGAATTTAAAAAACACTGGAATATTTGTGAATTTGGGACATTTTTATCTCCAAGCTTTAAATATTAGGCCTTAGTATGGAAGAAAAAGCAAGATAAATAACTAAGCATGCTTAATTATTTTTTCCCATCACGGCGTCTTACTACCTTTTCAGGTACACACATGATAATTACTCTTGGGGTAGGGATGAGGAAGGAAGTATTTTAAACTTAATCTACCTGAATTTGCTTGGAAGGAGAGTGGGAAACCATAAAGGAAAAACTACTTTCAATATACCCTACTAGGATTTGAACCCTGATCTCTCCATCATCAGCAGGCCAGTCTAACACAATAGTGATAGCTTAGACGTTAGACCGTTCGACGACTGAAGTGGTTTCATTCTTATTCAAGCACATGTTTTATCCCTACCTTCACTCCTGAAACATTGGAGTATGTAACAACTAAATCACCTGTGGTTTTTTATTAGCAGGTGTATCACTCAAAAAAATGGGTTTACAGCCCATCACTTTCTTCCCCTATGGGGATTTGACTATACTATTAAATGTCAAGGCCTTAATGACCTCATTGTGTCGATGTGCCTATAAAAAATAATAATAATAACAACTAAATACATTTTATTATAAACTTCAAACACTAGTTACATGACTTCACACTAGTCAATTTTATAAAATATAAAATTTAACTCCCCCTACTCCTTAAATTGTCTGGAAAATGGAGGAACTTTTTTACCAAGAAAATAGTGTCAACTTTGAATAATGGTGGAAAATTTTACTTTTTTGTTTATATTTTAACTACATTTTGTGACATATTGCTCAACATACTATTTAAATCATTTTATTCTCAAACTTTTTCAGGTAAATCTAAATTTGGTTTTATGTGTATCATTAAAATCAACTTGCTTGGTGGAACTTAATCATTTTGCTTTTTCATTAATTAATATTCTTATTTTTAAGAACTAATAATTAATTTGAAATAAAAACATCTAAGATACAAATCATTGCTTGCCCACTGGATGAATGTGTACAATATATGATGAACTTGGATTGTATTGATTTTTGGGGAACATGATAGTGATATTGATCAAACATACTCTTTACAGTGGCTAGACACTGGTTAAAATGGACAGCATTTACAAATACTCCTTAGGAAAGGCCAAATTGTCTGGAATAAAGGTATGTGGTTATTTAAGTTGTACACTGGTTAGTTAAAATTATGCCAAAGCAACTTGCCAATAAGCTTTCGGATTTTCTTTGGAATGATGAATATTTTATATTTGATATCCATAGCATGCCACTTTATTTGATCCTGTCTTTGTTCATATCATATGACATGTTTGCACTGAAGAGTAGGGTATTTTGAGGGTTCATACTCCATCAACCCGCCTCAGTCGCATAGTTGGCTAACACGCCAGTCGTGTTGAGCTCGACCGCCGAGGACAGGGAGATCGAGGTTCGAATCTCGGTCGGGTGAACTGGGGGAGGTTTTTCCTAAATGGTTTTTCACTCTCTCTCCACGCAAATGCGGGTTCACTTCCTCTAAATTCAACCCTCCAAATTCCTAAACCATTAGCGTAATTAGTACTTAAACGTATAACCCGAACGGGTAGTAAGACGCGGTGCTAAATATTATTATTATCATACTCCATCCTTAAAGTAATTTTAATGTATCTTTTTATTCCTTGTACCGGCAATTTGGTATTTATCTATTTTCTCACATACACATGAACAACACCAGCAAAAATAATCGGCCATAAAGTTAACTAGAATGAAAAGGGATACATTACATATAATTAGTCAGTAAAGTTATGTGCACATTAAGGCACAGTCAACACAGTAGAGACGGTGCAGGGCAGCACAGGTTTTTGTAACCTGTGTTAATAAATGGTGGTAGATGCGTTAAAGCGCAGGCCTTCATCGAGTTGTGGTTGAAGCACAGTATCCTTCAGGTCACACCCTTGCTTGTCATATGTTGGCTGACTGCTGTGAGTGTCCATCCCTTGTGTTTACATTGTGGCGTTAAATATCAAAATTGGTGGTTATTTACTATGCGTTTTCCTAATGATTGAATATTGAAGCGGTTTGTACTGAACCACTGCTCTATGATACAAGTAATGTTGGTTATATGAAAACAATATTGAAATATATTAAATGAGATCAAATTACTGAAGCACTAAATTCAAAAAATGACAAATACTGTATCTGAAAATTCGGATGTTAAGGCAAATTCACCATGCATATTTCTCTTTTCCATGTAATCGCTTCTCCAGAATGATGTTTTTACCTTTACCCACATTGCACAGCAACATTTTCAACTATGCACTTCTGTATTGGCATTTAATTCAGAGTTCACGTCCATATACTGCAAGCTAGCCATCACACACACAACATTTGTCCTGCATCTATTTTTCTTCCAATGTGCGCATCTCTCCTGCATTGTGTTGTGTTGCACTGCCCTTTATCAACACTGCACAATGTTTCAATGTGTACCTAGACTAATTGTCGGCACTGTTGGGACCCTATTCTCCTAGCCACATATACACTTTAGCGGCCACCATGTACCATCCCCAAAACAAGTGTGACTCGCTCATCATGAGTACCAGTTGGCACACTATGCCCATGATCACCAACAAGCAAGGGGTGCCTTCTAGCGGCACATGCCATAAACACCATGTCAAACAAAGCACAGTGGTATCAGGATCTGGACAAGCGTGTGAAATGGGCTGCGACCGGCTACCTTGAGTAGCTTAGTTTTTTTGGGTTTGGAAATATCAACAAACCATGAATTTAGAATTATTTTTTTCTTTCTTAAGGTACATTTCCTTAGAGACTGCCACCACATTGCAGCTGACGCCAAGGAATGTGACACAAGTTTAGATGGAGTCATTTGTTATAATTTAGTTTCTATTTTCTGTAAGCACTAAAGAATTAATGTGAACAAAATCAGAATTGGGGGAAAATAAAACATACCAAAGAATTAAAGTTAACCTCTTAAATGATTGCCATGTTTTCTGAGAGACGGATTTGAAACTTCAGATTTGTGTGTAAAATTATTCAGATTTGAGAACAAGGAGATTCAACCTATCTCTACATTAAATGTGTTCTTAAAAGATTTTATCACATTGTAAATGTGGTTTTTTATTGATGTAAATAATTATTCACGCCCCATATGATATGTCATTGAAATATACCACTTTGAAGCCTGAATATTTTACATATCATGAAATTACTGTGTACAAAGTTATTTACATTACCCAATCAAATGGCATCTTTTTAATATGTGAATTCTAATTTTTCATAATTCATCTTGCACATTTGTCAATAAAAAAAAGACATTCTAAATAATATATTATCTAGAAATTATAAGTTCATACACTAACTTGTTTAAGCTAATAAGTGTTTATGAAAAAAATTTACTAAAAATACTCATTATATATTTTGTAATATAAATAAGAATTAATAATTATATTCAAGCTAATATGACATCAATAAATAGAAATGCTTTGAAAACTAAAAAAAACTTGTACATGTGTTAATATTAATAATAAATTAGTCTAGTTACATTGATAACCTTTATTAGGTTAGTTTAATTACCTTTACTGAGCATTTAAGTGGGTTGTGATCAATATAAATCATAGCACATTGACAAAGGACTATAGGGTTTGTATATTCGTTATTTGTTTGTAAATAATAATGGTAACACTATTATTACTTGGTGTATACTTCATTAAACTGCCATGCTTTAAAACAGTGTGGTCCAACTCTCAAGCCATAACATGTTTTCTTTTGTCCTGCCATTATCAACCTGTTTTTAAACAAATAATAAACCACTTTGATGGTCACACAATCTAAGGCATCACTCTTACAATAATACAGATTGCGGGTGATGGGTAGATCAGGGTTCAAATCTCGGTCAAGTTTACTGTTGTTTCTTTTTATTAAATGGTTTCCCACTCTTCCTTCCCACAAATATGTGTTCATTTCCTCAAAATTTAATCATTCTCATCCCTAAAACAAACGTATAAATAAGTGTAAAACACAATCGGCTTGGATAAATAATAAAAGAAAGGAATCCCAATCTGCATTATCGAAGATTTGTGGTACAAAACTAGACGGTCATTTCATGCATCATATTGCTAGAATCACAATCGGTACTTCTATATTATACTTGAAAACTGGTTCAATGTAGTTTCTTTAAAATTAAAAGTGTTAATTGCTTATAAACACTATCATTACTTTTTTATTTTACTTGCAGCCGCTATGCTGGCTGAATTTTGACCCTCGAGTCATGAAAGGTTGGACCACGCTACAATTGAGAATGGAATAGTTTTGAAGGTGGTTTAGAGGCAGGGCTGTGGAGTTTATAGGCTAAACCTTAGATTCCTTTACTTTTTCTACTGTCCGACTCTTGACTCTAACTCCTTTATTAATGGCAAATTTATATTAATAATAAGTAATAAAAAAATGCTTATCAAAATAATTTTAACACAGTAAATTTGTTAGAACTATTGGATATACATAAAAATACTAAAATGGTAGTACAGGGAATTTCATCCCCAACACTTAAATCATCAGTCTACTTGGTTTTATTATTTATTATAGTAAAATCATTTAATCATTTGGCTATATTGAAATTATAACTAATTAATAAACATTAAAATTCTAAGTACTAACGTGGTAGTACAAGACATCTCATCACCAACATGTGGATCACCAGATTAGTTCTTAGTTTAATTGAACTTAAAATATATTTATTTGATTACAATTTATGAATAGGTAAATTTCCAAAATTCCTATGAGAGTAAATATGCATTAATCAATGCATATAATAAATTAAAAATAAAAATAATCACAATTGAAAATTACCCAATCCTGAATGTTCTTTTTTTGTTTGTATGCAATCAAAGTTTTGATAGTTAATAATCATGATATTAATATCGATTCTTGTCTATGTCTATACTATTAATAATTGAGTTTGACACTATTATAAGTTTTTTTAAAAGTCGGGAGTCAAGACCTTTCTACAGATTCCAACTCCGGCTCCACCCAAAATTGCTTCCGACTCCACAGCCCTGAGTTTGAGGTGTTATAAGGGGAAAGTGAGGGCGAGAATGATTAGTTGTTACACAATTACCTTATTAATTTATTTAGTAAAAAAAAATGTGAACAGCTATATTATCATTATGTTTTGAGTTACATTTCCTTTACTGTCATAGCAGGTCTTAAACAAACACATTTTCATGCAGAATCTTTGGACCAGTGTAGTATAAAATTGAGATACAATATCCGTGTGTGTTAATAATCCGTCCTTAAAAAAGTATATTCATTAATGGGTGTAAACTGTCCGTTTTACTAACTGGCTTCACATAGCACCATGCCATTTTAGAAATGGAGTGGTGTGTGATTTACATTTTTTTTTTTCTTAATTATGTCGTTAAATATATATAATTACAATACTAAAAAAAGCTGTGTAACATTTGCTTGGTAGTTAAAAAAATGGTTTTTTTTTAATGTTTTCATAAAATTATACTTGGAATTCATTGAACCTCTCTAGTGACAAAGTTTTTATGTGTGTGTATATTTATTTATGTTCGCTCAAACTAAAGCAACATGGGCCTTTTTTATGGTCTCTTGGTTTATTCCATGAACCTAACTTTCCACAAAAAAGAATGTGAATGTTAATGTAAAAGTTGTCTTGAGTTACATTTAAAAATCTGTTTATAAATATTTTATTACTTATTATGGACACAAAAAATAAGAAAGGCTCTTTCACGAACAATAATAAATCCATATAGCAGGAATACAGTAGGCTTGGAATAAAGGGAATCCACTTGCATGGGCAGTTAAGAAAACGCACAATCATGGGAATGTGAATATAGTAATTTACATATTTTAAACATTGTAAAAATACTAGCTTCATATAATTTTATAAATTAGACAGAAGTCATGGATAGCCTTCTACTTGGTCATTGGGAGATCAAAGCATGGTAACAACTAACACATAATTAATTAATGACAACTTTTTATTAATTTTAGCTTACTGTTTTACATAATTATGTAGTGTGAAACTCACATTAAAAATTATTCCTTATTTTAAACACATCAATTCATTTTATATTATAATTGTGAAATTGAATATATTTTTGTCATTTGAAAAAAAAAACTTTTTTACTTTTACATACACAAGCTGCAGCTTAACTTCTTCAATATTTTTTTAAATTGTTCCTATAACATGTATTAACCATATTAGATAGTTAATTACTCTTAATACTGATAATTAAATAACACAAGTTGGTGTTAAAATAGTTGGTTTAAAAAATAGTAAAAGTTTTGAGACTACCACTTCATTTCTTGGGGGAGAGGAGATATGTTTAAAAATAGTCACCCAATACAGCAATTCATTATATTTTAGATTCTAGTGTAAAGAATGTCTAGGTAAAGAGGTTCTTATAATGTCAGGTTTTCCAGTTCAAATAGTTATTTTTCACAATTTGAATCTACCCTAAACACACCGATAGGCTCACCCTGATATTCCATTGTTTGTGAACAATGTCAAGAAACACATTTTTTGCATCCCCTTGAAATGTATTGTTATTAAAAATATAATTATTTAATTTTTTTCAAAATTTCAGATTAATTCACGTTATGCCTAGACTTTTTTCTTACTTTCCTACTATAAATGTTTGCTTTTTTTTAGAACTGCTGGAAACCCTTTATATTGGATTAGAATTATATATATTCATGTTTATCAAGTTTAACTTTATTCATTCAAAACCAGTAATAAGATCAATCTAGATAATGAATATGATATACTCTTCTTTTTATAAAATTCACTCCTATAGTTCTAATGATAGCTCATGTGGTAAAACTTGTATAGGAAGCCGAACGGGAGACACTCAAGTCCCAACTGAGTGTCAGACAAGAGTTGGAACAGTTACAAGACTCTCAGCCCGAGTCACTTGTTGGGGAGTTGGCTAGAAACTCACATTCTTTCTTTAAATTATGCCCTTACTCTCTGGAAAAGAATGGAACCAAAGGTAATATTTCAAGCAATTTAATAGTCGATAATAAATTCTCACCTTTTATTCATTTAAAAGTTAATAGAGATAAGGATTTAAGAATGGGTCGAGGGAATAATCACCCATATTTATATTAAATATTTTAAATTCGTGCCATTAGAGACGAGTGTTCAAATATCATTTTCTTTGGTTGGTTCGGACAAAACTATAAACATCGAACTTTTGTAAATCTAAAATGTGTTTAAAATTATTTTAGTGGTACTTCTTTGTATCCTCAGGATAATACAATACTGTTAAGACGTAAATATATATATATTTTTTTAAAAGCCTATGGTAACTTTTTCAAATTTGATATTAATTTTTGAAAGTCTTATTGATTTTTATTTTTTAATTTTTTTTTTTTACTTTTTATATTTTTCATCCCTATCTGAATGTAAAAATTAATATTTGATTATCAAACAAATTAAAATGAAATCATACACTTTATGTTTTCATTTACATGCAAAGTAAAAAAAGAATTTATAGTAGCTAAGAAAAGACATAGCAAGTATTGAGAGTTTAGAATGTGAATACACATTTTACACCAAAAGTAATGTTGATGAATATCAACGTCAAGAATATTTGTGGTGCTATGTCTAGCAATTCCTGAAATATGATTGTATGTATTAGACATTTCAAGGAGGTGTTTTTTGTCTTTTGACTCTTTTTATACCAAATAACATTCAGGAACTGCTATAATTTAGTCTAGATTAAAACTAAAAGGTCATAATGAAAATGAAGGTTTTAACCAAGATTTCTAATTTTACTCTAATTAAGACAGTTGTATTTGTTGAGTTGAGGTAAACTAATATTAAGTGTATTAAGAATTAAAGGTGTTATTGCTTCATATTTGGGTTTAGATTAAGCTAAACATTATTAGATATTTTTCAGATGTTCTCAAAGGACCTACAATAAAGTCTTGTCCATGTTTGTATCAAATATTTCCAATATTCCAGGTTGAAATCATACCAAGTCAAATTCTTAAAAAATTATAATTGAACTTATTCTTATACTATTGGTTCTAGAAAAGTTGATTTTTAGTCGATTTCCCCCCCAACTAAGACTTGAGAGGTTAATTTTAAATGGGTTTAAATCCTTGCTTGATACACTGGAGGTGGATTTTTTCTGATCTTTATTAATTTACTGGCTCCTTTGAAATAAGTGCCCCCTCAGTCCTTGAACTATGTCTTCTGTTGCTTATAGATTGTGTTGAAACTATAAAATAAAGATAGAATATACTTAATTTATCATTTTTTGAAAATTGAAATTAAATGTATATACCTACCTATGTATATTTTGTTCAAAGTTAACTAGCTTGTACATTTTAACTGTGGGTACAGTTCTAATAAATACAGCTGTTTTGAATGAAATTGCAAAAATATTATACTTTATTATGAAAGTGAAATCTTAATATATCACAAATGTTATATATTTAAGATTTATTAAAATAAAGGCATATTTGTTGGAACTATTTATTCAAATAAATCTATTTTAATTGATAATGTTTATTTATTTAACTCTTGTGTCATGCATGGACCTTAATTTATCATTTCAGAGGAATGTAGTATAAAATTCAGTCAGTTTGATGTTGTTGGTAAGTTGGATGATGACAAATTGAACGTAAGCAGCAAAGATGAGAGTAAAGGATTCATTGAAATACACGAGGAGGAAGGAATTCCTAACTTTGAAATTGAGTTCAATATTAAAGAAAACATTTCACCCGATAAAACTCCTGCTAAAACTGAAAACAAAGACAAGATTGAAATCTCAAAGAAGAAACCTGCACATTTTGTTCTGAGAAATATTAAGGTAGCTATTCTTAACTTTTTTTCTTTCAATCGTTGATTAAGGTCAGTAGCTATGGTAAGTATAAAAGTGCAACTATATTTTAGAGTAGAGTTAGTTTACTCAAGCTAGTAGTCGCATTGTGTAAGGCTTCATTATTGTAATAGACTTGAGTTGACAGTTATTGGGAAGTTGAGGTTTGAATCTCAACCAGGTGCATTAAGGGCTGCCTTACACATGTGATTAATCAATGGTTTTCTCATTATCTCTCGACACTAATTATGTTGTGCTTCTTCTAAAATACCTTTCTCAAACCTACTCCATAAATTATGTAGGTAATAACCATGGTGTTATCATGTAATAATTATAAATTAGATTTTAAGGTCATAGAAAGATAAGATTTAGGTACCTCAAATAGGCTTGATTAATCGAAAAAATTATTCTTAAAAATAAACTAGGAAAACACAAAAAAAAATCTTAAGAAAACACTACACTCCAACCATATCGGCATTAATTCTGATGAAAAAAAAACACAAGAGAGGAGATTGTACATTCTTATCCATCACAAATTAAAAATATTATCAACAAACTTGTCATAGTTGGTATCAGATTATCTCTTTTTCTAAGTCTTCCATTATAAGGTTATAATGTTTGTTGCTTTGTATTAATTTGTATGTGGAAAAGGAGCTTTTGAAAGTTACTGATATAAAACTGAGACAAAAATTAGTTGCGATTTAAACTTCATTTCAGGGTGTTTACCATCCGGGAAAATCAGGAAAAACGGGAATTTGAAGTGATTGGAAAAAAACGGGAATAAGCCGGGAATTTGGTAAATTACAATAAAAATTTGGGAAAATGTGGTTTTACTCAAAATATGAAATATAATAATCATTAAAACCGTAAATAATAATGTTATTCAAACTGTAATTTTTTTGTAGCTGTGTAATAAATTTTATAATTCCTAGTAAACAATGTTAATACAAATTTAAAAAATATGTTTATTTAAATTTTAAAACTTATTATTATTCATAAAAAAAGATTAATAGAAAAATGAGGGGGAAGGTGGGGGAATTAGAAGGATGTGACATACTTTTTAGTCGGGAAATTTAGGAAATGATCAGGGGAAATCAGGGAAAAAGTCAGGAATTTCATTGGTCAAGTTGGGTAGACACCATGCAATTTGAACTGACTTTTCCTGCCAAAATGTCAGATGCTTCACAGAGACTACTCAGTTCCTCTCAAGTAGTCCTACTCTGTCCACTTGTTTCTTGCGTTTTCACCAACTTCTCCAAAATCCCCCACAAGACTAGCCACAACCTATTTGACCTCTATGAAATAGATATTATGTAATAAATACCTGGCAGCCTTCATCCCTGCTTCCAATCATGGAGGCAGATTCGTAGGTTTATCTCGAAAAACCAGCACAGCACTCTAGCTGGAACCTTGATGAACACTTTATTCATTAGGGAGATAAATTTGTTCATCTTTGGGAATTCAAGTCTTATTTGTCTATGTACTAGGTTCAGGCCATGGGCAAGGCATAACATATGTAAAAGAGCAGGGTAAAATATCTGGAGTATGGTAACTGAGTAGCACTTGGTTTTCAGCAGGATTGAGAATCTTTGGTCCACTCTTGACTGTAGTCACTGTAGAGGAAGAATGGTGGAAGGATAGAGTAAGATTAGAGGCATTTTACTAAACTGACCCGGCCAAGGCTGGAAACAGTGATGATGATGACGATATGAGTCCACTGTTGACGAAGTGAACCATTGTTTCTTGATTTGCTCTGGTCAGCCATTTTGTACAGATCAAATGTGCATAAGGGTCCAGTCTCCCATCAACTAAGTTTGCTATGTGCCCATTAAGACTCTCAATTTGTTTGTTAATGGAATTTTACAAATATAAAACTTCTAGGTCCTTGCATATCATGCAGATTGTGTTAATATGTTGACTTTATGAAGTTCTTTGTTAACCTCCTTTTTGAAGGGACTGCGTGAAGGAAATATTTTTCTAAAAATAACTTTTGAAGTTTGTATTTTGGAATGTTTTAAATGTAATGATTGCTGCCATAATAGCATGACACAAATGTGCACTAAATTAGATTTTCTTAGAAACTGCCTTGGAAGTCTTTCATTAATTTACTGTGTTTTTATACAGAAAGCGGCCTCTCGATCCGTATGGCTCATTTGGTAACCAACGCCATGGAGTTTTGTTATGTTGGTATAGGTCTTGAACAGCTTTATTCTTTTCATGGTTTTAAATGTTTGTTTTCTCATGTTATGTTTGTTTAGGTTCGTATACACTTATCCTTAAACTAGTTCTAACCTAACTTACAGATCTTAAACAAGCAATTTATCACTTAGGTTCACGGCTGTACTTGAAACGTGGCTGCCCTAGACAGCATAGTGACGACCAGGTTACAAGTATAGCCATGCTTTTAGTGGGGAGAAAAAAAAAAACAATTTTACAACTATACATTTTAAAGCTTGCCGGGGGGAAAAAAACCAAAGTCTCTTGTATTGATTGAAATTAGGGATGTGAAAAAGTATCAATATTTTCCTTTCGATACTAGTTTTTTTTTTCCTAATACTTTTATTGATATTAGTATTCACATGCCAGAATTGGATCGATATAAAGACACAACTTTTTTGTTATCATCACTTGTGCTGGGATAAAATATTTACTAGGGTGGACTGTGGAGGAAGAACAAATGACACTATTTCTCATTTCTCACTCATTTTCTGCATGACAAGCAAGAAGCAACTCTAGCATTCATTCTCCATTACCTAGCTCATCATAATTCATAGCAATTCTTTCAGAAACTGTAATGGTTAAAAAAGGGTTAAAAAAAATAGATTGAAAAAATATACTACTAATTATATTTAGCTATTAAGTAACTTTCCATCAGCTACATTTTCATAGATGTTTTGAAAGCTGTTATGTTGAAGCCTTCTATAATACCCATCATACTTCCAAGCTCCAACACACAAAATAGACGCAAAAGACCTAAGTATACTATCAAATGGTTACATCATTATAATTTTCAGTGTTTAAATAAATATGAAAATACATTTATGATGCAAAAGTTGAAATTACTATTACTAGATAAAAAAATCCAGATTAAAATGTTGATACCGATACATACTATTATCTATATTTTGCTTTCGATACCACATCCCTAATTGAAACACACAACTAATTGAGTGAGAAATAAAATTATGTGATTAATTTTCTTTTCCTCACATTATCTGTACTTCCTGTTCTGGCAAGTCACTCTTGTTGTATTATCACTGGTTAGTTCCACCCTCGGTGACCTGGCGGTCTTGGGGTAAGGTGTCGGACCTCTGTGCTAGGGGTCCGGGGTTCAATCCTCGATCCCGGCACAGATTTATTTGATAGCCAAACCCTTCTTTCACCTCTGACAAGACGTGTATTAATCACAACTTGTGAATGTGAGGAATGCCAGGCCTCCACCGTGGTTCGGATCCCACGTTAAACTGTAGGTCCTCCATTTCATCTCACAATCACCCTACCATTACACATTAGCGTAAGGGCGTACAACCCGAACGGCTAATAAGACGCGGTGCTAATAATAATAATTATAGTCACCCGCCTTGGTGGCATAGTTGGCTAACGCGCTAGTCGTGTTGAGCTCGACCGCTGAGGACGGGGAGATCGAGGTTCGAATCTCGGTCGGGTGAACTGGGGGTGGTTTTTCCTAAATGGTTTTCCACTCCCCTTCCACGCAAATGTGGGTTCACTTCCTCTAAATTCAACCCTCCCAATTCCTAATCTATTAGCGTAATTAGTACTTAAGCGTATAACCCGAACGGGTAGTAAGACGCGGTGCTAAATAATAGTTCCACCCTCTAGCTCATACTCTTCAGTTCAAATAGCTTCAATTTTTTTATTTATTTTTTTCAATAAAAATTACTGTTTCAGAAGAAATATAAGCATTTAAAACAAGAGTATTCAACACTTCAGCTTGAAGGCAATAACTAATTTAAAGATAAATCTAATTACTAATTGTTTTATGGAAAGTATACATTTCTACAGTATAGCCACCATGAGTGTAGTCTTATTTGGTTGGTTTGCACTCCAATAAAATTTGGAATTCACCGTTGTATTTCCCATGTACAACATATTTTATCCAAACTGGATTGCAAGCTTACCAATACACCACTTCGTTTTAGTTAGCTGCTAGTGGCATGGGCACATTGGCCATCACTGACAAAGAAAAGCAACAGTTGGAGCGACTTATGCATGACATAGACACTGACTGCAATGAGAAAACTGGCAACACCGCACAAGAGCTAGGCTTCAAGATGGACACACAATCCCAAAGCACCATTCAACAGATAGAACTACAGTTGAAGGTAAAATACTCAAAACATTGTAAAACTTATTTGTCAAGTATTGAGCCGAAATAAACTAATATTTAAATAAATTAGGTTTTTTAATAATATTTCAAGCACTTTTCATACCAATCTTCTGTCCTGCACCTGCAGCAGTAGTCCAGATATCAGGTGTGAGAAAACTCGCAATAAATAATAAAAAATAACTGTCGCACTACCCCTCGTTTGTATTGTATCAAGCCATTTTATTAATTAGACTTTTGTATTAAAATTTGAGTATGGTATAACTGTGGGAAACCAATAAATGTATTAAAAGCTATGGACTGGGTCAGTAAAAATGCGTCAATATTGATACTTACTTTGATACAATACTTGGCTGAGATGGTTACTGAAAGCATGCCCTGCAGGGTTCATCTAGTGGGAACACTAACCAAATATTAACATTTAGGTAGTATGATTGCAAAGGGATTACTAACCAAATATTAACATTTAGGTAGTATGATTGCAAAGGGATTACTAACCAAATATTAACATTTAAGTAATATGATTGGAAAGGGATTACTACCCAAATATTAACATCTAAGTAATATGATTGGAAAGGGATTACTAACCAAATATTAA
>CABFWO010004016.1:0-47882 GCA_902155825.1 Timema genevievae
GGTCCTCACACTGTGACAGAGAGATGATACTAGGTCCTGACACTGTGACAGAAAAATGGTACTAGGTCCTCACACTGTAACAGAGATGGTACTAGGTCCTCACACTGTGACAGAGAGATGGTACTAGGTCCTCACACTGTGACAGATAGAAAGTACTAGGACCTCACACTGTGACAGAGAGATGGTACTAGGTCCTCACACTGTGACAGAGAGATAGTACAAGGTCATCACACTGTGACAGAGAGATGGTACCAGGCCCTCTCACTGTGACAGATAGAAGGTACTAGGTCCTCACACTGTGACAGATAGATGGTACTAGGTCCTCACACTGACAGAGAGATGGTACTAGGCCCTCTCACTGTGACAGAGAGATAGTATTAGGTCCTCACACTGTGATAGAGAGATGGTACTAGGCCCTCACACTGTGACAGAGAGATGGTACTAGGTCCTCACACTGAAAGAGAGACGGTACTAGGTCATCACACTATGACATAGAGATGGTATTAGGCCCTCTCACTGTGACAGATAGGAGGTACTAGGTCCTCACACTGACAGAGAGATGGCACTAGGTCCTCACACTATGACAGAGAGATTGGTACTAGGCCCTCTCACTGTGACAGAGAGATGGTACTAGGTCTTCACACTGACAGAGAGACGGTACTAGGTCATCACACTATGACAGATAGATGGTATTAGGTCCTCACACTGACAGAGAGACGGTACTAGGTCCTCACACTGTGACAGAGAGATGGTACAAGGTCCTCACAATGACAGAGAGACGGTACTAGGTCATCACACTGTGACAGAGAGATGGTACTATGTCCTCACACTATGACAGAAAGAAGGTACTAGGTCCTCACACCGTGACAGAGAGATGGTACTAGGTCCTCACACTGTGACAGAGAGATGGTATTAGGTCCTCACACTGTGACAGAGAGATAGTACTAGGTCCTCACACTGACAGAGAGATGATACTAGGTCCTCACACTGTGACAGAGAGATGGTACGAGATCCTCACACTGTGACAGAGAGATAGTACTAGGTCCTCACACTGTGACATAGAGATAGTACTAGGTCCTCACACTGTGACAGAGAGATGATACTAGGTCCTCACACTGTGACATAGAGATGGTACTAGGTCCTTACACTGTGACAGAGAGATGGTACTAGGTCCTCACACTGTGACAGAGAGATGATACTAGGTCCTCACACTGTGACAGAGAGATAGTACTAGATCCTCACACTGTGACAGAGAGATAGTATTAGGTCCTCACACTGTGACAGAGAGATGGTACTAGGCCCTTACAACTGTGACAGAGAGATAGTACTAGGTCCTCACACTGTGACATAGAGATGGTACTAGGTCCTCACACTGTGACATAGAGATGGTACTAGGTCCTTACACTGTGACAGAGAGATAGTATTAGGTCCTCACACTGACAGAGAGACGGTACTAGGTCCTCACACTGACAGAGAGATGGTACTAGGTCCTTACACTGTGACAGAGAGATGGTACTAGGCCCTCACACTGTGACAGAGAGATAGTACTAGGTCTTCACACTATGAACAGAGAGATAGTACTAGGTCCTCACACTGTGACAGATAGAAAGTACTAAGTCCTCACACTGTGACAGAGAGATGGTACTAGGTCCTCACACTGTGACAGAGAGATAGTACTAGGTCCTCTCACTGTGACAGAGAGATAGTACAAGGCCCTCACATTGTGACAGAAAGATAGTACTAGGTCCTCACACTGACAGAGAGATGGTACTAGGTCATCACACTGTGACAGAGAGATAGTACTAGGTCATCACACTGTGACAGAGAGATAGTACTAGGTCCTCAAACTGTCAGATAGAAGGTACTACGTCCTCACACTGACAGAGAGATGGTACTAGGTCATCACACTGTGACAGAAAGATACTACTAGGTCCTCACACTGTGACAGATATGAAGTACATACCCTCACACTGTGACAGAGAGATAGTACAAGGTCCTCACACTGTGACAGAGAGATAGTACTATATCCTCACACTGTGACAGAGAGATGGTACTAGGTCCTCACACTGTGACAGATAGATGGTCCTATGTCCTCTCACTGTGACAGAGAGATAGTATTAGGCCCTCACACTGTGACAGAGAGATAGTACTAGTCCCTCACACTTTGACAGAGAGATGGTAATAGGCCCTCACACTGTAAGAGATAGTACTAGGTCCTCACAATGTGACAGAGAGATGGTACTAGGTCCTGTCCATGTGACAGAAAGATGGTACTAGGTCCTCACACTGTGACAGATAGATGGTACTAGATCCTCACACTGTGACAGAGAGATGGTACTAGGTCTTCACTTTATGACAGATAGATGGTACTAGATCCTCACACTGTGACAGAGAGATAGTACTAGGTCCTCACACAGTGACAAAGAGATAGTACTAGATCCTCACACTGTGACAGAGAGATAGTATTAGGTCCTCACACTGTGACAGAGAGATGGTACTAGGCCCTTACACTGTGACAGAGAGATATTACTAGGTCCTCACACTGTGACATAGAGATGGTACTAGGTCCTCTCACTGTGACAGAAAGATGGTACTAGGCCCTCACACTGTGAGAGAGAGATGGTACTAGACCCTCACACTGTGACAGAGAGATGGTATTAGGTCCTCACACTGTGACAGAGAGATAGTACTAGGCCCTCACACTGTAACAGAGAGATAGTACTAGGCCCTCACACTGTGACAGAGAGATGGTACTAGGCCCTCACACTGTGACAGAGAGATAGTACTAGGTCCTCACACTGTGACAGAGAGATGGTATTAGGTCCTCTCACTGTGACAGAGAGATGGTACTAAGCCCTCACATTGTGACTGAGAGATGGTACTAGGTCCTCACACTGTGACAGTGAGATGGTACTAGGTCCTCTCACTGTGACAGAGAGATGGTACTAGGCCCTCACACTGTGACAGAGAGATGGTACTAGGTCCTCTCACTTTGACAGAGAGATAGTACTAGGTCTTCACACTGTGACAGAAAGATGGTACTAGGCCCTCACACTGTGACAGAGAGATATTACTAGGCCCTCTCACTGTGACAGATAGAAGGTACTAGGTCCTCACACTGTGACAGTTAGAAGGTACTAGGTTCTCACACTGTGACAGATAGATGGCACTAGATCCCTACACTGTGGTTACACACTTATATATAGAATGGCTGTAGGCACCTAGTACTATAATCCCCACCAACTATGCTTATGCCGCAATTTCTAATTTAGAAACTGTGGCTCCTAAAGTTTAGATCTATAGAGCTATTTTCATGTGTAATGTATAACTCAAAGTTATTTTTCTCAACATTTTGGGTAGAACCAATTCCACAACTAGTTAGGATTGTTGTATTCACCAGATTCAAAGCTATTCCAGAATAGCCATGTTTTCATGTTACAGATTCAAAATATAAATTTTGACACCTTAAATTTAGCGATCTTTAAACATTATACTCTTTGTCTTGTAGCTTTGCGCTATCTATGAGATTTATTTGTACTATATCTGCACTCTATTGCCATCTATGAACCTTTTTAGGACTATACTTGCGCTATCTATGATTCCAATTTTTAACTATATTTGTATTTAGTTTAATTTGTTGTTCCTATGTTGGCTATAAAGTTTAGTTTATTTTTGCTTGTGTAGCTTTTAAGTCCGCTTGCGTGCTGTGGCTTGTTTTTATAAGAATAAATAACTTCAGTTAAATTTCTACAATTTTCCTAATCATTAGATATTTTGTTAAAGTGTAGCTTCTATTTAAAGTTTAACGGTTTAACTGGTAAGATTGAATTTATTTTTACCGGCTTTTAATTATGACTCCGGCAAAAATATTAATAATAATAAAAAACAATAACAACAACAATAATATTTGCTTTTTTTTTACTTTCTCGGGTGAAACGTCACTTGTGTATGTGGCCCTCTTATTTTCAGATCCAGATTAAGCGTTCTATAATCGTGCATTATTACTACATTTAATCTTCTCTGTTCATATTTTTGGCAAAGGGGAGATTGTTTATTGGCTCATTTTACACACTGGCAGGCATAACGTTTGATGATTTCACTCAAATTAAATTTGAATGGGATCATTTATTTACGGGTATTCTAGAAGGAGTTGAATATGCTCAAGACCACTGTTGTGCTTTATGTTATGGGTTTCCCTGTTTTGGACCCATCCCATGCATATTACCGATATTACTTTAAATATAGGCCTAGGCCCATTGTACCATTAGAAATAATCAAGAAGTTCTTGGATAAGATGATTGTAAACTACCTATGCATAAACTAGAATAATGGTTGTTATGAAAATAACTTATACTTGTTCATTTACGAACGTATAATAAAGGTGGTGTGGATGGACATTGTGAGCTATACAGAGATCACAATCAACCTTCACTTTACTTTCATATAACCTAACCTAACAAGACCTCTCTTGGTTTTAAATGGAAGCCATTACGATGCAGTCAATTTGACGTTCACTTAACTTAAGAGCTACCCGCTTCAGTGGCCGCATGGTCTAAGGCGCCACTCTCGCAGCAGACTAGACTGCTGATGACAGGGGGAGAGAGGTTTAAATCTCTTTCGGGTGTACTGAGGGTGGTTTTTCCAAAATTGTTTTCCCACACTCCTTCCATGCAAAGGTGGTTACACTTCTTCATAATAATAACCGTCATCCCTAAAACCATTAGCATAATTGGTAAATATTAGCATACAATCCAAACGATTAGTAAGATGCAATGATTTAAAAAAACTTAAAAGATTTGTTCAGGGGAGAACTTTCACGTGATGTGAACAAAAAGATACCCCGTGTTCTATCCAGCCAATCATTTTGTGAGCCACGTAATCAGGGCTATTTAGTACTTCATTTGTTTGTTTATGGTATGCAGACAAATTCTTTAGTATATTTTTTCTGTGTTTCTCGAACGCTAAGCATTGTAGCTTCTTGTAAAACTTTATTTTGTAGCACCAGTAAAGCTTTAATCGCAAGTACTTGTAGCCTAATCAGCATTAAATGATTGGGTTTTATTTTATTGAGCAATTTTTTTTTTCAAACAGTTCAAATTGTCTGTGTTTTGCTCAAGTTGTGAAAGCCGATCTCACGCACTAGGTTCTTTACATCAAGTGAACCTTAATTAACGTTAGGTTACATTAGGCCAAATGCTTTGTTAGGCCTAATCGTGATCTCACCATCTGTATATCAAAATGCTCTATGTATCGAAGCTTTGGTGTATCCCCGTCACATCACATAGAAAAACTGTTTCTATATATATTGGGAAAATAAATCTATGTATTGAATTTTTTCAAGAAGAATCCTCCCCCCCCCACCCCCCACTCCTCTCCCCAAGTAATGCCGATGGCATAAGAAAAACGAGTGATAAAAAAATACAAAGGAGATGTCACAAGAGGAAGAAGGAAATGTTTGGGTCAAGGTCATCGTGACGCCGACGGGTCGCCTAGTGGGGTAGTATTGTCTCTACACTCCTCTCCTCACCCCTTTCCTCAAGTAGGCTTCCTCTCTAAATCAGGTTCAGTTTGTTTCAGTATCGCTAACCGACGGTTTATGCTCGCTACTGTTTCATCTCCAATTGAAACTGTATGTTTGCGATGTCAAAAAGAAAATCTCTCAGTGTTGTGGAAAAGTTTGCATTGTTGAAGAACTTGGACAGTGGAATGCACAAAAAGGAAATTGCGGTTAAATTTGGTCTTCCTCCAAGTAAATTTGTCAACAATTATAAAAAATATTGGGAGTTTGTTATGAAAACCTTTAAGATGTCGGATCTACACAATATAATATATAAAAATGATCTTTTCTATACATAGAATTTTTTTAATGGAACCATGGACTTCAATATATGGAGGTTCGGGTGTACTTTCTACTGGGTTACCAGAATATGTTTACCTAGAAACAATTATTGGTACCTGTAGCCATATTCTTGATGTGTTGATTGTTAAGAATAATTATTTTTTTAGTGTTATGCAACAAAGAAAATATGTTTATGATATTCACAAGGTATGATTAAATTAGGTTTGGTAACATTGATCCTGAAAATGAAAAGGTGTATCAGAAACAACATTATAAATCAAACCTAAGATATTTTTATGTCTGAGCCAAGCAATTATATATCTTAATATATATTTAAATAAATAAATCTAGCTAATTTATACCAGTAAATCATCACTCATGAGTAACAAGACCATTCTTGCCATGGGGTAGTTTCATTTGAAATCAACAAGCCCTCCGACCTTGAATTTTTTAAATTTTATTTTAAAATTCATCATGGTTATTGGTCATGGTGACTTATGAATATCTGACAAATTGTAGTTTTTCTAAGTCAAAGCGTTCTTAAGTTAAAGGGATTAAAAATGTAGGAAAAATGTCAAATTTTCATTCAATTTCAAGTATCTATTGAAATGTTAATGTTTGGAGTCATAACTAAAATACAACAATAAAATCTTTACCATTTTAAAGCTCTTGGTTCACACTTTAAACAAAATATACAATCATATAGGCTTTATAAAAGTAATTTGGTGAATTTTGGGGCTATAAAAATAGAATTTGAATATTTTCCAAAACCAAAATCTAAACATTTGAATAAATTCATATTTTGTCCATATATCCCTAAGCATGTAATAATGCCAAGTTTTAACTTGGAACAGACATGGGTTATCATTGAACAAGAAATGCAGGCACAGGATCTCATTACACCCGACCGAGATTTGAACCCCAATCATCTGGTCATCTGTCAGTCTTTTGCGAGGGTGATGCCTTAGACCATGCAGCCACTGAAGTGTGTATTTAATAAATAATTATATTCAACATTATATGTAACTCGTATTAACACAGCTACATTTCAATCTGAATTTGTATATTAAGGAATATCTACAGAAAATATAACGTTCAAGCAATCAGAAATATAAAATTAAACCCATTATAATAAATCAGCGGGTCTCAAACTGGGTTCCGTGGAATCTCATGTTCCCACGAGGGGGTGTCAGGGGCTCCCTGAGACAATTATGCATAATGACGATAAACATTATTAATACGTAATACATTTTTATGTTAAAAATTCATAAACATGCATCAAATTAGTAAAATATCTGGTTTATTATTAAACGAAAATGAAATTAATTTTTAACATTATTAAAATCTAAAAATAAATAATGTAGACCTAGGCCTTATTAGTTATTAGTGTATGAGTTACAGTACATTTTGAAGTTATATATTTTGGATGAGAATAATAATATATCATAAATGTAAGAAATAAATTAATTTTGTTTTAGACTTAATTTATAACATTAGCTTACTACGCAAATATATACTTTTTAGCTAATTTTAATTTATTTGAAGTATTTAACGCACACTTTCTGAATTGACTGATTATATCAGCACACAACCTATAAACTAACTTAAATCTAGAACAGACACAACACCCAGCCCCCCGGCCATTAATTCTTCACTGTGAAAGAGGGATCCCACATTTCACCAGTGATAAATCTTTCGACCATGCTAGGAACCGAACCTGGGACTCTTGGCTCAGTAGACATACATACTACCAACTGAGCTAAGGTGTCAGTGTAATTTTTAGTTAAATCTCAAAAACTTAAAATAGTTGTACAGGGAAAAGGGATGGGACATGAAAATAAAAGGTTCTTCAATAGGTTTTGTAGCATTCATAGGGTTCCTTGTGATATAGTTAGACAACCGCTGAAATAAACAATCAACTATTGGTATTTATTTACATCGTAACTAAATCATCTATATCTTTAATCATGATTAAAATCCTATGCACAATGAATGATTGTTGACCAGTTAATGAGTGATGATAGTCGGTTCGGTCGGCGGAAGATAATCCATGATTCGCCATTTGTTGTAGAGTTATCACAACCGACCAAGTTAAAGAGTGAAGCTAATACTATCGGAAACAATCGTAGTACTTGTTTTTGTAGACTACAGTAGTACAGATGTTTTATCAGAAAATAGCATTGATTAAAAGGGTAAATCCAAATGTAAGTATACAGTAGAATCTTATTAATCAGGATTTTACTGTAATTACATTTATTGATTTTATTTTTTTCCTATAAACACTAATATTGCTCAAATGCATATTAAGTGAAGGAGTGGGTATATTTGATGTTTTTTTATTTATTCTTTTTAGCACCGCATCTTACTACCCGTTTGGGTTACACAACTATGTACTATTTACGCTTATGGTTTTAAGGATTAGAAACATATTTTTGATGAAGTTTACTCGCATTTGCATAGAGGGAGAGTGAAAACCCATTAGTACACCCAACCGAGATTCAAACCTCAATCTCCCCATCATCGGCAGCCTAGTCTACTGCGAGAGTAGCCCCTTAGATCTTGCAGCTGCCAAAGCGGGCTATATTTTGATATTAAAATACAATATAATAAAGCAGCACCACCATTGCTTTTGCAATCTGAGCCTGGATTTGTTTCAGATTTGATTTGGTGACTGATCCGTTACCACCACCAGACTCTGAGTCTGAGAGCAATTCTGAGGAAGAACAATTGCCCAGACAACTTATGGCTGCTTTCACTGTGTGTATAGTACATGCTCTTTTTTACAAAAAACTAAGACCTTTTAAAAAATCACTTGAAAACTCACAATTTAAAAAGTATATTATTTATCATCATTATTCAGTTTCATATTTAATTTCATGAAATAACCTTCAATGTCATATAACCATAATTACTGATACTCAAAAAATTCATAAATAATCTAAATACATGATGCAAGCCATCTGAGGATTAAGCTTTTATGTATAAATATAGTGAGTTGTGCTACTATTTTTTACCACTTGACACATGTTATGTAATAATTAATATTTTCTTACAATTTAAATGATATTATTTGTCTTATTTATTAAGTAGGCCTTCTATACAGATTTAGGTATATATTTTTAAACCACGTCTTACTACCAGTCTGATCAACACATATTTTATCACACTAATGCAGTAAGAGTGAGGAAGGTAGTACGTATTTGCGGAGAAATGGACCCGTATTTGCATGTAGGGGGAGAAGGGAATACTGTAGGAATAAAACACCTTCAGTACATTGGAACATTATTCAAACACTAACTTCATAGTATCTAGCAATCTGTACCAATTGTGTACCTTTTTAAGTTGGGAATTTAAGGGGAACTTTTAATGTGTGTACTGGCCTACCTTTTGAATATCAAATTCTATGCTTGGCCATAAAATGTAGCCTATTTTTTCGACATGTATTTTTGTTCTTTTTATTTTAATTCTACTTTATATGATTTGAGTTTAAAAAATATTGGGGATCTTGAGGGAAATTGCGCCTTTGGCCACAAAGTTGGGTTTGAATCCTGTTTGGGTATAGTTTTTCCACTCTACTTCCACACATATCTGGATAGCCTGGATAGGTGTAATATACTAGACACGAAAATAACATTCATTTATATCGTTAAATGAAATGTATTTTAAAAGTGGTATGACAAAGAGAATGTTAATTTTTCAGCTCAGCGATGAAGTGGAAGACACAAAAAGAATTGTCAGATCGGCCAAAGAAAAGCGCTATGAAGAGTTAATGAATTTAATTCATAATATAAGAAATTACAAAAAAATTAAGGCCATTAGCAGTATGCTGACAAGTAAGTTGTATTCTTAATCAAAATATAAGTTAATACATATGTAATATAAAATAATAAATTCAGATATGTCATGAAAATTATATTCACAAATTGATCTATTATTTATTATACTATTTGAAAATGTTTCAAATCTGTGTTTTCTCATGTCATTTATAACTGAAAGAGCTAATCCTGCTATCAGGGAGACTTTAAATAGGCCAAGAATAAATTAGTTCTTAATCAGTATGCAGAGAATAATTATTATAGTAAGTTAATTCTGATTCTTGACAAACCCAATGGATAGTATGCTCTAAAATGTTAAAACTCTTAATTTTGCAATTATTTGGTTTAGCTTACTAAATATGTATTTTTAGTATTCATATTTGTATATCTGTTTGTATTTTACTTTTGTCTAGTTTTACAAAAGTTGTTTATTGTTTTACAAACATATATGTGCCACCATTTTGTAGGTTTTGAAGAATTGATGCGTGCCTATACCAAGGCCCTCCCAGTCATCTCGAAGGAAGAGAATGGACAAACACGAAGATTCTATGTGCGCTGTTTGGTAGAAATGGATGATTTTATAACTGAAGTGTGGTAATTTCGTGAAGGAAGGTAACTTTAGCAATCTAATTGACACTACCTAAACAAATAATTAGGTGTGTGTAGTCCACTTTTTCAACTTAAAGCAAACTCGAACTGAATATATGAAATATTCTTGAAGCCAAATCGAAGTTTGAATATTTTTTGCTAATTTTCTGTGCCTAAAAAGATAAATTGAGTCTATTAATATAACTTTATTCATTAAATTAATGTAGAAAATGTTTTATTGCACATTTATTAAGTAATATTTTATTTCACAACATGCAAATCAATTACTTTAGGCTTTTCCAAATCCATATTAGTTTATAATAAACATAACAGCTTAGAATGGCAAGACTTGAACATAAATTGATTATTTTAGCTGTTATTATTTTTAAAGATGTGTTTATTATTGTATTAATATTCTAAAATGTGGTGTATCTATGAATCCTGGATAGAAATGTTTGCATTTTTTTTTGTAGTAGCAGTTTTCTAAAATATAATGTATCTATGAATCTTGGCTAGAAATGTTTGCTATTTTGTGAAAATTACAAACATAGAGAGGTTTTTTTTCATAATTAGCTTTCCATCCATTTTTTAGGTGATGTATTTTTATTTCCTTCAAATTCATCCTTGTTAGCCTTTATCCTTAAATTTTGGTAGGTGTCTGAATGGAAAGTATAACTTATAATACTGCAAAAAAAGTGTTTCCTTTAGTGTTATTCACATTGTCTCCACCTCTGAACTGGCATGCTTCATTGAGAGGTTTTATGTTCACAATGCTCTATACTTTTTTCTCTTTAGAAAAATGCTTGTGTAGGTCCTTAGAATTCAATTTTCTTTTTCTTTACTACCTGCTTGTGAAACTTTTTTCCCCATACTAAATAATATATTATAATGTATATTGGAAATTTGACATTAAAAAATTGTGATTAAGTGCAGGGGTGCAGAATATGTTCAGGGACTCAATATTACTGCAGAACATAAATTTTGCATGCATAATTTCCCACATTATCATAGCGCACAAAATAAAACCGCTTTGAATATTTAATGGAGGCTGGAGGGATCAAGGATTATTACTACATAGTTTGGAAAATTAACGTACAATTCCTATGCCTACCACATACAAAATTTAGTTGTCTCCAAGAAATGGCAGCCTTCCCATTTTATTGTGAAGTTTTTCACTGAGCTTCAAGCGAGAGAACTATAATAAAGCCGGGTAAAGTGATACTTTCTTCCATTTAAATGTCTGTCCAAGGATTCCCTTTGAAGACATAGACCTATGTGGACAGGTGGGCCATCCCAAGAGATGAAAACATCATGAAAAAGTGTGTCATACTTAAGCTGCAGTTGTGTAAGTGGTTACTTATCACTTATGCTACTCATTCAGACACACTAACTGCATATTTTCATGCAGTTCTTCAGGACATTAACTATGTCAGCAGTGTGATGAAACACATTTTCATTTGTGAATGCTTCCTCAGCATTATCACGAATTATCAAGTTTGTTTTGACTTCCATAGACATAGGTTTTTGAAAAATATCTGTGCTTAAAATATTATGTCTCAAGGTTTTTAATTGAGTATCTACCATATCTGTAGTTAATGCATGTCCATGATTTTCACTAACTCAGGTTGTTTGGAGTGACCCTTGAATTCGCTGCCCTAAAATTTGGTCTGAAACTAAGTACTCGTTAACTTGCCACTGAAATAGTCACATTTTTTTTTCCATTTGGAGGTTCTGTTATCCTATGCTTTAGTGTCTCCAATAACGTTTTACTTTTTGTTTTCTGATAGTGTCTCGGTCGTCTGCCACTGTTTTTCACACGATGAAACTACTGTATCATAACCAGAATTTACTTAAAACGTCAAAACAATGATCGGACCTATCCCTGCACCAAATTTTCCCAGGACTGCTTTAACTTCCTTGAACCTTTTTTGCGCGTTCGGACATATTCTGCAACTATGATTGATTAGGCGTTTATTTAGTAAATAAATACATATAAAATATCTTTCTGAGGTGTCATCTGGAAAACCAAATTTTTGACTGGAGAACCTGGAAAGGTCAGGGAATTTCAAAGTTTAAATTTAGTTGCAACCATGTTTAGATAAGTCCTTAAAATATGTGTTGATTTTACCAATTTTGGCCAACAACTAATAATTAAAAAAAGGAATATTTTATAACTAATTTATTTAGCATTCATAGTTGTACGTATCTCATTGTTTTATTGATCTGTCGTGATCCCCCTCCAGTGGGCTGAATCTGTCAGGATAGCTTGCGGTAGGGGTTAGATGGCTGGCAAGGTATTTGACTCGAAGATCTAGTCTGCTATGGTCCAGCGTCAGGCAGCATAACTGGCTCTGAAATTGATGATAATATGTCAGCCATAATGACAACAAAATAAAGACAAATAACTCAATCCGGCCCCTTTACTCCCCAACTAGAGCAACATTGTTGTGAGTAGTCAGCATTCCCCAGGCCTCCATCGTAGTTCGGATCCCACGTTAAACTGTAGGCCCTCCATTTCATCTCACAATAACCCTACCATTGCACATTAGCGTAAGTGCGTACAACCCGAACGGGTAGTAAGACGCGGTGCTAATAAATAATAATCATCTTTACTATCACTATTTCATTACATCATATTCACTAAGTCAGCACTCTCAGTGACATTCATCCAAAGAAAGTTATGTAAATCAAAACAAACATCCCAACATTGCTCAGGGTTGGGACAGATCTAATATTTTCTACCAGGAGCAGTTGTTCTCTGATACGATGATACACTGTTTACTCAAAGATTTAAGTACAGTGTTATACAAGAATTAGGAAACTCATAAAAAATTTAAATTTGATAAATTAATTTTTTTTATGTAAACTCCTACCTAAGCATTGTTTGCGCTCACTAGTCAGTCATAAAAAATTTTTTTTGTATAACGGGCTATTACTATTTACCTGTGTGGTAGTTCCAAGGGTTTTCTTCAATAATCCTATTTAAAATCCTTGAACTACACATAATTTTACTTCAAAACTATGATATTCTTTTTAAATTAACTACTAGATACATTCATGTATTTACCTTTTAATCATACACAGACATTTTCACTATTTATTACTAAATAAAACAGGGTGTCCAGCAACCTTGAAAACAGGGAATTGTCAGGGAATTTGCTTGGTCAGGGAAAAGTCATGGAAAAGTCAGGTAATTTTATTAAATTTATGAAATTTTTACATTTTGTCTATAAAAAGCCTCATATTTTGATTCACAGTAGTCATAATAACACTTTTCTTCCAGTTAATACCCACCAGGCATCACTTTCACACCATTGTCCCTGTTGAGCAAACAATATCACTTCTCAAGGTCAACAAGTGAGTTTTGTGTCATTCCACCCTTCTGCCACATGTCTTTAGCCAAAGTTGAGTCATGGTTAAATTCACATGCGCGAAATTTGATTAGGCCTATATTTTAAGTATAAGGAACTAAGAATGACTGTGTTTCACAACTATTTTAAATCTTTCTTGCTTAAGGCAATTTCTTAATGGCTCAATACGATTTTACTGAAATCTATTTTTAACTTAAAATAGTCCATTTCCCCGGAGGCAGAAATCGCTTAGTCCTTTTATTGAGTGACACAATTTCAAAATGTGTATGTATCTAGAAAAAAAAACCATTATATAAATCTGTGATCTTAAAAAAATATTTTCATAATATACTTAATATTGATATATAGTGGTCTGGAAAGAAGTAAATTGGATCTGGAAAACCTGGAAAAGTCAGGGAATTTAAAGATATAGTTTGGCTGGACACCCTGTAAAAATAAAAGTGAAGCACACTTCTAAGTTCTATGTTGTTTTGAAATGGCTTCTTTTTTATTTCTTCAAAATAATAAAATACACTTTTAATATCTATAAACTTTGACTGTCCCGTTAAAGATTTGAAATTTAAGTAGATGTATTTGTACTTATATCAAAAATGGCGCATGCGTGGGATGTAGGAAGCTTGTATAGTGACATAATCTAGTTTTTTTAGTAGTCTTAAATATATCAATTTGTCCTTAAAATGATAGAAAAACAAATAAACTTTTTAAACTTAAGGCATGTATCATTATTACAGTTTATAGTTGTTCACATTAGAATAATAAATGTCAACCTCAAAAAAATCTTCCAACAGTTAAATTTAGTGTGGCCACATTTGATGAATGCTGTGTTCTTCCAATACAAGTTTTTAGGGAAGCGATTTATGTTATCTCTTAAGTTTATTTATGATTGAATTACAGGAAAAATATGTCAAAGAACAACTCTAAATTCCTCACATCAATCCGCCAGAAACTTCGCAAGTACACGAAAGAGTTTGAAGAGGATATGGCGAAGTTCAGAGCCAACCCTGACCATCCAGATGAGGAGGAAGAAGAGAGAGGTAAGTAAACTTTTAATGTAATACGCCTACTTTTATTTGTTATGTGTAGATATGACTATCTCAAAAGCTATCCAGCTTGTTTTATACACTAAAATTACTTAGCCCTTCATTATGATTACTTCAACACTGAAATAATATTGTTAGCTCAAAAGGTAAATTAAAATTTAAACTTTATAGGTGTACTAATAAAGTACAATTTATTTTTGAGGATATATACATTAATTGCACTTTATCTTTATTTATGATTTTTTTGCCACTCACATGTTGTCATGGGTGTCAAATTGATCTCATCTGATTTGCAGGGTTCAAACTCCGGATGGGTGTACTTTTTTTTATATATATATAGTTGGCTTGCTACTCTCTCTCTCCACACAAAGACGGTTGTACACTCCCTCTAATATAGCTGCTAGCTCTCCCAAATTTTCTCTAAAATGTATGTAGATGTGATTTTAATGATTTTATGACCTTTTATGTTCTTACAAATTTTACAAACACACTAAATAGCATTATTACTTGAAAGTCTGCAATTGACGCTATAGTACTTAGCCTACTCTTAGTCATAGTAAACATAAATAACCACAGGGTAGCCTATAGAGACAGAAGGATGTTGCACTCCATCAACTTTCCACCTCATTCAGCAGCAGACTAAAGCTAAAAGAGTACTCTATGAAAACCGCTATGACTGCTGTACATCAATCTCCACCCATTATTCTTGAACCATACTCAGAATATTTTGAATTAACAGTCAAAAATCCACACACGAGTAACAACATTAATAAATCCCTAAGTTATAGTCCAGTCACTATTCTACACTCTTTGCTTAAGAACATGTGTGATGTGCCCCAAAATAATTGTGAAATGTTGAGTTTTTAATCCAAAATTCTGGGCATTTTTTTATGTTAAAAGAAGGGATATGCCAGAAACACACTTTATATTCAAGACGATATTGAGACGAGTATATGAAAAAAATATTGAGAGATGAGATGAGAAAACTTCCTTTGAAAGGAAAAAAAATGTTAAATTAGATTTATTAAAGTAAATATAAAGTTAATAAACATTTGAAATAAACCTCACACACATTTTAAATACAATTATTAAACTAGGGATAGTTGCAATATATACTATTTATAATTTAGTTTTGTAGTGTAACTAAGCCTGTACAAATCCAAGATTTGCAATAATAAATCAAATTTAAACCTTGGCTGACTCGAATTAAATTCGAATTCAATCTCAGGCCCAAAAGAAATTTGGAATCCAAATCACATCTCCAAAAGAAATTTCAAGTTGAATCTGAATCGAATATGATGCCTAAAAAAAGTTGGATTATATATTCTATAATTTTAATAAGTTCAAATCAAATTATTTACCTAAAGCTTACTATGATAGTTCTTTAAATAAAATGTGTGCTGAATATTCTATCATGCCAAGTTTTGGAATCCAATCCAATTATAACATACTTGAAACAAAATTGAAATCACTATATTAACATTCAAGGTTCACTAAAAATATAATATAAATAATATCCCTAACCTTAAAATCTGAAACATCAAATAAAGATCACACCCTTTTTTTCATTCATAGTGCAAAGGCTGATGGATATTTAAAAAAAAAAGGTTGATTAATATTTACAAAAAGGTGGTCCTAGCTACTTTTTCAAATTGAACAACTGTCCCCCACATGTTTCCTTTATGACCTGGAAGTCAAGTTAAGTTCTCTAGTCACTTTTCCGTGCAACTGGTTTCCGGTCTGATTATATTAATTTGTGAAACCTCTATGAATTATAATTTTGAATTAAACCCATCAAATCTTAATCTAGGACTTATTTAGATTCAAAATTTTGAATCGTAGCCAAATGTAATAGTTAATAATGTCATATTGTAGTATTGTAATTGTAATATTGAAAAAAAATTGTAACCAAATCATACTTAACTAAGGCAGTTTTTTGGTGCAAAAGTGCTGCCTAATTTTAGGTAGTTAGGAATTATTAGAAATAAACTCGAAATTTGGTTTTGTTAAGTTCTTAATGTACTTATTTGCTTTTTCATTTTTTCCCCAAATATCTCTAATTTTTGAGATTAATTTTTAAATTCTGAAATGTGATCGAGATAATTTTTTTCATTTCAAATAAGATATTTTCTAGTCTCACACATCCCTACTTAAAAGTGTGAGTATTGGCTTTCTATCCTTTTAATGGATATTGAATTTGGCCATTTGGTGCAATTTTTTTCCCCATCTTCTTAACAAAATTTTTGAATGCATTCATTAAATATAAAAAAATACTTTTTTAATAAATATTTCCAAAATTAAATAATAATTATAGTTTCTAATTCGTTTATTTATTAAAATTATATTAATGTGAAGTAAGTGATAGTGAAGGAAGCCAACCTGTAAGGAAGAGTGCAAAAAATAAAAAATAATCTAATTTATTACTCTTCTTAAATGTCCTTTAGGTTTGATGTTGATTTAATGTTCTCTAAGTTTGAAATACCTTAATATTTCTTAGATCTAAAACCCCTCAAAGGTTATCTAGGTTTCAACGCCCTTAATTGTTATCTGGGTTTGTTACCCCTTAAATATTCTCGATATTTGAAACCTCTTTAAAGTTATCTATGTTTCAAAACCCCTTAAAACTTCTCTCTGTTTGAAGCCCCTTAAAGGTTCTCTAGAAGTGACACCTCTGTAATCTCTACTCACTGTTTGGTTGCAAACGACAGACAGGCTGAATGCTCATAAATAGTTTACCTTGACAAGTTAACAAGCTACTTCCTCGCCTACCCCCTCATTTACACGCCCCAAAATATGATAAAGAGTAGAATATATCTTTGTCACTCTAAATCTTTCAATCTATCGATTGCTCTCCTTAACAAATAACTGTTGATAAACAGAGTACAATGAGTCGTGCATTTTCCCATTTGTTAACATGCACAAGTGTTAAAATCCCCCACCTGCATCGCTCCCCCAAATTTGTTACAAAACAAAGCAGATGACTTTCTACAAAAAAAGATAACAATGAATATTGATGAGCCAGCAGTACCTGCTGGAACAATACGTGCATTGTTTCCCGCCCAAAACTTGCCAGGAAAGGGCCAATCCCATCCAACTTTTGGGAATTGATAAACTCCCGAAATTTTCCTAAGCATTCGGGATCCATTCCACCCTTAGTTTCTACAAACTTTTTATACATGTTCAATCCATTAGGCAATAATTTATTTTATTACAAAATGATTTGTTTTATTAAAGTTATATTAGTATTTGCTAAAATAAATACATAAAATATTTGATGTTACCATATAAATTATATTAAATTCAATAAACACAATTGATTCATTCTTGTTTATCAACAAAATTATGTTAAATTTACTATATGCATTTTATTTAAAGCTCCTACTAATTTAAATTTATAGAAAAGTAATATTTCTAATAATGTAGAAATATATTTTCAAAGTAATTTAACATGATGCTACTAAAAAATTTACAATATGTTTGATTTCACAAAGTAAGATTCCCAATAGGCTTTCCAATGATTAACTACTTAATTTAGAATTAAACTTAAAAATTATCTAAATATGTATGGTTTTTTTTTGTTTCAGCACACGAGTTTGATGCTCGTTGTCTTATGATATCTAAAACCTTTTACCAGCAACTACGTTCAAGGGAGCGACAATCTCTGGTTGGGCCACCAGAGTCCATGCGTGAACATGTAGTAGCTGCCTCTAAGGCAATGAGGAATGGAAATTGGGCAGCTTGTTAGAATTTCATTATAAATGCCAAGGTATTAAACTTGTGTTCATCTCTATGCCTGAGTTTACTTCATTGAGATAACTCGCTTATTAAAATAGTAACTTTTTTATTTTCATCACAAGACTTTTTAACTGAACTAATATTTTAGCTAATGGTCTTATGTTTAAAATATACTATTATAAACCATTATAACTATAGTTGGGAATTTTTATGTTTTTGCTTAATGTACTAAAAATGTAGGAAATTAATTTTTGTGACTTGTGATGGATGAATCAATATTTATTTAGACTCACTATGGAACACTAAAGGTATTGTCACCTTAATTAATGTAAATTAATGAAATATTTCTTTATTTGCCTGTTCTAGACTTTTGGCTGTGTTAAGTCATAAACAATAAATAAATACAAATCTTGTGTTTATTTAAGAGCTGCCAAAAATAGTAGTCTCTAAATAAAATCTACTCAGGGCAATGAATCACTACATTTTTACTAAATAAAAAATAAATTCTTAGAACGTCTTTACCTCTAAGTAGAAGCATGCAAAAGGTTGTTATGTTTAGGAGAAAAGTGGTGCTATTTTTCTTAAAAAGTGATTATATTTTATGCTGAATGTGATATTATATCTGTCAACAAGTCGAACTAGCTACCATTAAATAGGTTAAGACCAGAATACAGTAGCACCGCTTCTGGATACAAAATCATGTATACACCAAGATCAAGCTACTAGCACATGGTGAGCACACTGATAATGTTTAATCATATCTCCATACAGAAAGTAAATGGCTCAATTATGACTTGAACCGGTGCTACTGTATTAGATTTTTCCAAAATAAGTATTTATTCTTAATTTTTCAATGCCACTTTAACTGTAAAATAAACTATTCTTAAATTATTAACTATACTAGTTTTCAAATGAAAACATTGTTATTGTGGCCAGATTATTTTCTTTTAGGTCTTTTTTTTGTCTGCCAGATCGTTGTATATTGCAATAAATCTTTGAGTCATATTGTAACTAAATTGACCCCCTGCATGTATTTTGCCAATTCATATGACGACTCATTCTTCTTAGAATGTATTCAATGGAGTGATTACCTCTTCCTGGTGTTTGGTACCTCCTGAAATTCGATACTCTTTATGTGTTTCTGATTCAATGTGTTTCAAGTAGGAATCCCTGCAGTCCCATGATGCAGTAACTCTACAAAACTAAGTATCTTAAGAATTACACATTATAAAATTATATTTTGTGGGCAAGTAAACCAAACTTCTCTATTGACACCATTGATTTTATAGTAACCTTTATTATTACACTCTTCTCTCTGACAAAAATAAATAATAAATAAATGTTCTCTGCTATTTACAGTATATATTATTTTAAATTATACCAGTCTCATGGATTATATACAATGAGTAATACTATGAACCACTTAAAGAATAAAATTATGACCAACAAATAATTACTATTGGCAGCTTTTAAAATATTATATTATGCCAGTAATATTTTCGAACTAAAATTGTTCTGTGTAAGATATATAAATGAGCAATAAAGCCCACTTAGAAGAATTCAAGCAAATTTAGTAGAACAAATTGAAAAGCATTTAAAAATAAATTAATGCAACTCAACCTTATGGTGTATTTATCACCCTCATAGAATTATTTTGTTTTCTTCTATCATGCTTAGAATTTATCTCATTCACAAACCCCGAAACGACTTAGTTTACTCACTAGATTTAGTTATTTGCTGTCATATAAAATCCTTGTCTTGCTCAATTTTGTTTGTTGTCAGGTTTGGGACCTCTTCCATTGTGCAGACAAGATGCGAGAAATGTTGACTCGGCTGATTCAGGAAGAAGCTCTACGGACCTATCTCTTTACATACTCGCATGTATATGACTATTTCCATGTCCTCCTTGGCCGAGATGTTTGAACTGGACCTGGCCATTGTCCATTCTACTATAAGTAAGATGATTATCAATGAAGAACTCATGGTAAGATAATATTTGGTTTTGCTCCCTTTTTTTAATGGCAAGTTTTTCTACCAAATTGTATTTTAATTTACTTTGACAGTCTAGCATTATTTTATTTTGACTGGAACATGAGCTATGATCATTAAAAATCATAAAACTAAAAATACCAATAAACTTGCTTCAAGTCCTTATCAACCAGTAACATTGGCATCTAAGAAAAAATTTAACCAAAAGCAATATGGTTTGTATTATTTAATAAACAATAAACTTTTGTTACACCAAAATTATTTTCAGTGCATTTTTAAAGTAAATAAACATATGTTTAGATGCATTTGGTAAACATGGCTGCAGGTTTTTTGTGTTTGAATTGGAGCAAATATTATTTGCGAATTTTAAATAGTTGTTGGATCAAATCATATACTAGTTAAATATGTTAAACCTATGATATTAATTAAAAAGAATTACAAATATATAAACATGTCAAGGAATAACATTAAGGACAAACACAGGAAAAGGAGATAGGATGTGAAAATATTAAATATCTCTTTCAATAAAACATTTAGATTTTTGAGGTAGTTTGTAATATGTATTTGAAAGAACATAAGAGAAAGTTGGATAGAAAAACATTATAAAATAATAGATTACTTTTGGACCTTAGTCATATGAGCTATTATGTATAAATGGGAGTTCTTCAACATGTACATGCAACAATAGTTTATTTTGTCAAAGTCATGTTGTAAAGAGCACCATCTGTTTTGGTGAATAAACTATTTCAATATATGTCTTCAGTTCTCCAATTTAACATATTTGTTATTTATTATCCAAGGGTGTGATTATAAGCTATTCAAAAGTAGGGTATACTGAGGGTGGTTTTTCCAAAAATCGTTTTACACTCTCCACGCAAATGAAAGTTCACTTTATATGAATATAACCTTCCTCATCCCTAGAACCATCGGCGTAATTCGTACATAAGCATATAACTTGAACTAAAAAAAATTCTTATAATCAATCATCATTTACCTAAACTCTCAATAATTATTATTAAAAATATATTAACATATTTTGAGCACATTATATGATTTGCAACAGCCTAAATAAAACATTATTGATTTTTTTAGTACAGTTTGATTAGAGTTATCGGCTTCATCCCCATCCCGTTGATCTTACTTATTTTTTTGTGAGAATTGACAAACAATAAACAAAACTACACACAATTGACAATGTGATTAAATTTTTAATTGTTTTGTTTCAAAAATATAAATTAAAAATTCTAAAATTTTTAAACAAGAAAGTTTAAAAAAAAATTCTATTCAGTTGTTTAAAGCTAAATTTAAAATTTCATTTTAGCCCTTTTCACAGTGTGTGTTTGTCATAAAACATTATGGTATTTCAGGCTTCCCTAGATGATCCAACAGACAGTTGCTATGCACCTCAGGGAACCAACACGTTTGCAGGCTTTTGCTTTGCAGCTTTCAGATAATGTCAATAACTTTGTTGATGCCAATGAAAGGATATTTGAAATGAAGCAAGGTAAGCTCAACACTATGCAGAAGTTAGCTAAATCACTGTTAAAATATTTTGATATTTTACTATGTATTAATGATAACATCTTGTATAATCTTGCTCTTGAATTTGTAGGTATTCATATCCTTTTTCTGGCCTCTTGAAATAAAAAATTATTTTCCGTCATCGATTTTTACAGTTACAGCCCTCTTGGGCATACTATACAAAGCGCTAACTTAAAATTTTCCTATTATTATTTCCACTATAAAAGGATTTACAGAAACTTAAAGAGTTTATTAAGAACAACCTTGTCAATATTGACTTTAATTTTATATTTTTGATTCTGATTGTTTACAATTACAATTTTTTTAAATATAAAATAGATAAAATGATAGGATTTTATAAAAACAAAGCACTTTTTTATATATTTAATTAAATAGTATTTAAATTACTTTTCTTGACGGTTGTCTTGCTTAGTGTTGAGTTTTATTATCGTTGTATTCTAAACAATTTTTAATTGCTCATATTTTACAGGTCATTGTAACTTTTTTCAAATATTCAGATTTAAAAAAAATATATCTATCAGCTTTAATCACAAGGTTTTTTGCCCCACTCTTTTTAAACCTTTATCAAAACTTATTCTTTATTTACTGAGGGATATATAGAATGCTTAAAACAATTTGTTCACAAAGGGTATGCTTTATAAACTGTTTGAAAATAGCACTCGAATGATCAACTTGAAAACAAATGATTACCATATTGTGTATTGCCAGCAACTTAAAAAAAATTAATTACATTCCTTAAAAGTTTTATAATTATTTAGTATTTTATTTACTTAAACTTTCAGGTAACTTCTTCGACAGAAGTGGAAACCAAGGTGGCTTTCGAGACCGTCAAAACTTCAACCAGCAAGGGCAGGACTACAATAGGCAATGCAGAGACAACAGAAAATATATTAATATATTATTCATTATTAGAGAAGGATGTGTGGACACTTTTTCAAATATAAAGCAAAGCTTATAGTGCAATGAAAGGTTGATGCTAAAGTCATACATTAATGTTTTCCCTCACACATCTTTTGCTGTGACTAAATTCTGAAGACATACTAAAACGTTTATAATTTCTTTGACAAAATGACTTCCTTGTCATATATTAAATTCATAACACTCTTAAAATTTAATTCAAAATCAAAAGTGAAATCAAAATGCTTCAAAATTTACAATCCATTATTTACTAAATGCTTTTGATCATTAGGCATTTGTCAAAGGTTTATTTCAATTTGAAATATTTTTAAAATTGGTACTTTCACTTTGTTGTTGAACATAGGTATTGATCTTTAACTTTGAATATCTTTACAGATCGTTCTCTCATATAAAATATCTAGTGGATAGGGTTTTTATTTAATTTATAATAATTGACAGATTAATTAACTTAAAATTGATGTTTTATATTCATTAAATGAAGTTTAATACATAGAGTTAAAAATAAGGACATACATGGACTAATCTTCATGATTTCCACCTGAAATCCTCTAAAACCCCCACTAACTCACCTTTTTCTTCAAATTTTACTGTATAATTGTTTGAATATTTATTTGTTGTATCAAGCTTAGTAAAATATTATATCTTATGCTGAAGATGGGGAATGCTCTATCTCTAAAATTTCACAATCATGGGTTTTTAATTGTGAACTTAAGATGCCTACATATTTCTGGTAAGCGTGTAGTCTTTGCTCTTCTATCCTCTTTTCAATGTTTAATTTAACATATTGTACTGTGGTTATTTACCTAACCTGTTTATAATATATATTTTCAAGAAGGTATAAGAAAGGTGGATATAAAACATAAAAGGGAACAACCACAATTTGGCTGTTAAAATGAAAACACATTTTACATTACTGCCATTGAACAAGGCGATACCTTATTGGCAGCCTCTTTAATTAAGAAGTATATATTACAAATTAACTCCAAAAGCGTAAATAAGGTTTTCTTAAAGAGATATACTAACTAAATTTATGCATTAAAACAAATCGGCAAATATTTTATTGAACAATTTTTTTTTAATATTCTGTTTTTTAATCTGATAAAGTTACTATGAAAACTTACATTTCACTAGTTAATATATCTCTATAAGGGAAACCTCTTTTTGCTTAGTGAGGTAATTATATTATATCTGAAAGAAGGTGCGGAAAAGTTGGATAGAAACCTATAAAAGAAACCAACACAATATGGCTGTTACAGTGAAAAAAGCACAGTTCCCCCATTTAGGAAGTTGCGCTGCACGTTTCACACTACCTCTCACCTGCACCTCCCCTCCCCCCAAATAAAGTTGAAGCTGACCTCTATCTAACAGTAATTAATTTAAAATTTCCAACCTAATTTAATAATTAAGAAGTAGTCTATTCCCCTCATAAAACTTTTTTCGAAGCTTCCCATACCCATAAAGAATTATTATACTTGTATAGGTACTTCATTTACCTTGAAAAGTAGCCAGCTTACCTTTCATGTTTTTACTATGGCATAGCTTATAAGATTGGGTCATATTGTGATCCTTTGAGGGTAAACTAAATGTTCATAACTTAGTTTTAGTTAACAAGATTGATATTAAACAAATATTTGAAATAATTAGCGTGTAAAATGGCTGATACATTCCATGGGTGTGGTGGCTGTGGTCCGATGTGTTGCACTCTGCTAGGCTGAGTTCTGGAGCGGAGCAGAGGGAAGGGGATTGGTCCTACAATGGAAGTATGATGCACCATATTGACTGAATAATGAGTGGTGAGGTTTCTTCTGAAATGCACACCAAATGCTGTTAGTTAGGATACACACTTTGTGATTTTTTATTTATTCATGGAGACTGCCTATCAGAACACTTTGACATACAGCAGATATACAGAAAACCGCAATTATTTGAGAAGTGGCTTGTTATTTAAAAAAATGGTTCACTCCCAATTTGCGGTGTAGGATATCAACATGATCCTATTGAATTAAAATCTTAACATCTTCAGTTTTATAGTTTTTTTAAATATATTTATGGAACGGTGAAAAGACTCTCAATTATGGGTTTGTAGTAACAAATAGGAATCATAATATTTTATTGCAGTGAAAAACAGAATTTCTTATAATTACTTAACAGAAACTAAGAGTACGAAACAATAGTATTTCAATAATAATTGGTAGGAATGAGCAGTAATAAAAACAAGGAAGAATGAACAGTAACTCTAATGACATGTCACATGAACGAGGAAGACTGAAAAGTAAATCTAATGATATGTAATAAAGAACAAGGAGGAATGAACATTAAATCTAATGACATATAATAATGAACAAGGAAGAAATAACAGTAAATCTAATGACATGTAACATTCAAGAACAAAGAAGAATGAACAGCAAATCTAATGTCCTGTAACAAAAAGAATGAACAGTAAATATAAGGACATGTAACAAAGAAGAATGAACAGTAAATCTAATGACATGTAACAAAGAACAAGGAAGAATGAACAGTAACTAATGACATGTAACAATAACAAGGAAGAATGAACAGTCACACTAATGGCGTGTAACAAGAACAAGGAAGAATGAACAGTAAATCTAATTACATATAACAAGAACGAGGAAGAATAAACAGCAAATCTAATTACATGTAACGAGAACAAAGAAGAATAAACAGTAAATCTAATGACATGTAACAAGAACAAGGAAGAATGAACAGTAACTAATGACATGTAACAAGAACAAGGAAGAATTAACAGTAAATATAATGACCTGTAACAAGAACAAAGAAGAATTAACAGTAAATCTAATGACATGTAACAAGTACAAACAAGAATGAACAGTAATTTTAATATGAGGTTTGTTCAGAAAGTAAGGGCTGATTGGATTTCAAGACACAAATTCTTTAAAACAAAAATATCAATTTTTCAAGTGAAATCTATCTTAGAGCTCTAATACTGCTTATTGGTGGTTCAGAACAATTATTATAACTAAAGGATGGCTTTAAAACCAGGCTTCAGACCAGTATACTCAACTGAATGAATGTAAACATTTAGTTACTACTTGTAGTTTATATAATTTTATTAAATTTATATTTCCTCTTATGTTCATAATTTTTTCCAAGATTTACATTCGGAGGTAAATTAGATATTCAGGTTTGTAAAACTAATGGATACGACCCAACTTTATTTGAGGCATTAAAATAATTAGTTGATATTGTGCAATAATGTTAATTAAAAACTATACTATGCCTTAATACAGTGAAATAATAGAAGGACTTGACTCTTTTTCATCGATTAACCGTCTGTAGGTGGCTAGCCCACTCTTGTGTTATACTGTCAAAAACAATGCTCTATCTATATTCTATACTCTCTGCTGTCCTGTACTATCCTCCATTCCCCTATTATAAATATTTTTAGTTACTATTACATTATTGCTGTCAATCCCTTTTCATTCCTGTTGTCCAAAAAAAAATTTCTTTAAGCAACAAATTATATCAAGTTAATTAAATCTCCAGATACATTAAAACTTTTTATCCTGAACCTATCATGTAGTTTTAAAAGTATAAATTTTATTTTAAGACATGATTTATCATTCCAAATCTTTACTCACTTAAAAATAATTCAATATTTTTTAGGTTAGAAATATTCTGATACATGATTTAGTCGATTAGGATGCATTACATTTCATTTAAATACATCCTTCAAGTAATTCCATTTAAATGACTTACAATTATTAATAGAAAATGGAGTCAAATTGTATTATGACGAAGTTTATGGCATCAATAGAAATATTACATTTATATTGTATATTCCTCATCTATTTGATCATAAAAATATGTTTCAATTTTTACTAAAATGAGGTTTTATATTAAGCTAATGGCAAGCTCACCGATATCCTGTGTGGTCTGCATTATAGGAATACACCTGCAGTAAACCATAAGGGTCCATGTAGCCAAATTTTCCTGTTACACTTCCACTGGCATTTCGTTTTTCTTCTTGGAATGTACTGCCTAATCAAACAAATCCAGTCAACACAACATTTACCTCATCATTGTACCCTACGATGAGTTAACCCACTAGCTGAGGCCAACGCCTTAGCTCGATTAGTAGTGTGTCTGCCTATAGAGCTAAGGGTCCCGGCTTCAACTACCATCATGGCCAAAAAAAGTATTGCAGGTGAAATGCGGGTTTTCCATTTTACAGTGATAAATTAATGGCCAGGGGGCTGGTTGCTGTGTCTTTTATGTTTAAAATATAGTTAGGTAGAGAATGCTGGAAGCTGCATATAACCCCCCTCTACCCGGTATATGTAGCTAAAGGAAGCTTTAGAAATGTAAACAGATTACACCAAAGAGGAATTGTCACACATAAACATACATGCTTGATAAACCATACAATAATAGTAATAAACTTAATAGGTATAGTGTTGCCACTTGTTCTGAACAATCATTCTCCATTAGGTCTCTTAGATCAGTGTTATGCTAATGGTGTACCACAGCAGCGAATTAGGTGTTAATACAACAGCCCAGACCGCCATGCATAACTGTTAAATATGAACACAAATGAAGTTGGTATATGCATCGTTCGAATTCCTTACTTACTCAGACATACTAATATTTTTTATAAATCTGACAAAATCAAAAGTTTTCACACAAAGCTATTGCTATGGCCCACCCAAAGAGAAAAGAAATAAAGAATGTCAACCTTTAATCATGGAACATTTGAAGTTACTTCAGGAAGAAGTTAGTCTACTTTCTTAATTCTGATTTATCATACAACCATTGTACTGGGTGCTTGGTCAATTTTATGCTGCCACATCACTTACTTGAAGCAAAACGGTGAACCACTATATATATATTCTTGTTAAGAGTATTGTAAAGTTAAAATGTTTGCGGAACAATGTCTTAGACCACTTACCAAATATTGATTGTAGCCTATATGAAACCTATGACAAAGACTTGAATCCAATAGTTTTACTTTCCATTAATTGTATCCAATATGATATGCACATATTAATGTTATTATTAATGAGAATGATTCAAGTTTCGTGATAAGGGAGACTGAGAAATTCGGATGCACTTAAATAGCATCATGATTCAGACTGAAAACTTTGGAATCTATGTGGTATTCAAAACTTGAAGCAATTGCTTTCGATGATGATTGCCTGAGTTTTACTAAACCTATTTTCATGATTTCAAAAAATAATTCTTATAACATTTCAAATTTTAAAAATATTCAAAAATATTCTTACGGCTAATTAACAGAGAAATTCGATACATGATTACACTCGAACCAGAAAACTTAATGATGTGTGGTTTTCTTCATCCACTTGAAAACAGCGAAATTGGGATCAGTTAATTAGTTTTTTTCATTTAAATTTCATTATTTTTCAGTTGGTTGTATTTTTTTAACATATATACATACATACCTTATCATGCTCTTCCCTTACAGGGTAAGCAATAAATTGTGTATATAGCTCAAAAAAAACCCGTACTTAATCCATCCTCACTAACTTTCTCCACACTTCACTATCCTTGCATACTCCTCTAGCTTCAACAACATCCATACACCGATTCATACATGCTCTTTTATTATTAAAACTCTTGATGTTTCTCTTTTTCACACACTTGTCTACAACATTTAACCACGTCTTACATGACCTACCCCTTCCTTTTGAGCCACACACTCTACCTTCATATATTTGCTTTGTCACTTGATCCACACTCATCCTCTCAACATTCCCAAATGGTAGAACTGGTCTAAAGGCCACTTTCTGAAAAATACTACAAAAAACTGTACCACAATGCAACAATGTCTTTTTTAGTTGTATTACAAACCTAGGCTTGGTGCTAACTGTGGGGGGAAAGAGACTCAATGTTGACTCGACTTACCTGTGTCATAACCGAAGTGATAGGAGCCATCCTGTGGGTTGAGTAGCTGAAATTGTGATGGCTTAAGGGCTGGGATAGCCACTGGCTTGGCGTGAAAGCCTAGACTCATGCAAGTGCACCTCCAATCCATCATCTGCATAATGTAGAGATGCAGCTTTTCAAATGAATTTCAACAAAACAAACGAGTGGAAATAACTTGATTGGCGACCAGAATTCAGATGGTTTTTAATTGGTTATCTTTATTTTACCCTGTAAGGTAACAAGCTTACCTTGCATTATTCCATCATGGTATAGTTTATAATTAGTGGTGGGTCAATACCTACTTTTCTCGATTCCAATACCTTGCTCGATACTATCACTTCATATCCTCGATACTCGATACCCAATTCAATACCATTCAATTCTCTTTTTTAGTTTTTTTTAATCATTTCACAATATCTATTAAATTAATTTAATAATTTTCTTGAGTGAAAAGATATTTAGAATAAAAACTATATTGGCGACACTGGTTATGAAGATCATCGAAATTGAAGGTGACGATGCTTACAATAGTTAAAGTCGATGAATAAAAAATTAATATTTTATGTGGATTATTTTAAAATCATTCGAATAATAATAGTATAGCGATGAAATATTATGCCGCTGCGAGCTGGCCGATTCATTTGCTCACCACTCCTTTGCCAAAGTGCTGAGGAAAATCGACCTTATTAAGTTAATATTTACTCGATTATTTCAATACAAAATAAGTGCTCTCCTTAGGTTCATTATCAAAATACAGTTCCCTTTTATAAATGAAAATCGAGCCTGTTTCGACTGTTAGCGTGTTTATAAGCTGCAAAGGAATGGCTTGTTTATATTGAGTCTAGAGCTGAGCGAACAGAATAATAGGGCAAAGCAAAACTACAAGTAACTAATGTCTAGCCACTGACCTTCAAAATCAACCGTTTGAGGAGTTAACCATATTGAATACTGAAGAGTTGTATCTAGATTTTTAGTGTATAGTATCGATTATTGCAATACTAGTGAATAGCAAGGGTATCGAATATCGGAATTGACCCAGCCCAACTTATAATCCATCCATCAAAGTAAGACTGCTACTTTTTAGGGTAAACTGAGTGTACACCCCGTTTATGCCATGGTAAACTTAATGTTAACGTCCACGTAACATTAGTAAAGGCTCACCTCATGTTTTTTTTATAGGCTTTAAAAATAAATTAAATTTAGAAGACTTTGACAATAAGTAGTACAATATTATATACAATGAGTTGTAAACTTCAAGTTGGCTTGTATTTATGTTGAGTTACAACCATTTATCACATAGTTTTCTCTTTATCACTATTGTATACTAAAACATTTATCATATAGTTTTCTCTTTATCACTATTGTATACCAAAATATTTTTGAAAAATAAGCATCTATTTTTTTTTTCTGTAGTAAGAGTAAGTGCTTGGTAATATTTAATTTAGATTTTTTTTTATTGAGGAAAAATTGTTAGATGTTTTGTGCAATATAAATTTAGTTTGTCAACAAGTATCTAAAACCCGCTTCGGTGGCTGCATGGTCTAAGGCGCTACTCTCGCAGTAGACTAGACTGCTGATGACAGAGATATCAAGGTTAGAATCTCTGTCAGGTGTACTGATGGTGGTTTTACAAAATTGTTTTCCACACTCCCTCCACGCTAATGTGTATACACTTTCCCTAAATATAACTGTCCTAGTTCCCTAAACCATTAGCGTAATTAGTACATATGCATATAACCTAAATGAGTAGTAAGTTAAAAAATATATCATCAATGGAATTATTTAGCAAGAATATCTTTGAATAAGTGACAAATGCTATAGATGTAATTTATAACTTGTTTCTGATGACAATATCATTTTAGTTATTAGTTTTTAAATATTCACTTCAGTCAAGAAATGTCAGATAATTTATTTATAACATTAAAAACAGCTGGAAGAGATTTTATCTGAAAGTTACCAAAGTCACTATTAAATTTGCTTTTATATATTCATATGTCAAGTCAAGTGTTCGACAGCTACGTTTTTTTATGATAGTATTGATACAGGTATAATAAAATGCTTTAATCATATCAATGTTAAGGCCTAAAAGAGAATGTACCTTAATTTCTAAAACACCTTTCCTATCTTGTTCCTACTGTAAATATGTACTCACCAGTTGTAACAATAATATATTGAGACGAACGCACCACATCATGTCTTAGCCAGAGTGAACTCTTGTTTGACAGTGATATTAATAACTATATAGCTTATAACCCAAACGGGTAGTAAGACGCGCTGCTAAAAAAACTATATGAAAGAAATCTCACCCTTATGATCTTCTCTCATCTTCTCATTGGTCGGATCCCAATCTCTGCTACTTTCTATTTGTTGTTCATTTTCATTTGTTACTTCTAAACTTGTATGTTTATTTTTACCAACAGTGTGTAGATTTAGCTCCCTCGTAAATGGATTGTAATCATTTCACATTTAATTAATTTATGTCGTTTGAAAAAGGTGGGCCCTTACTTAACATTTAAGGAGGTTGCCTAGTTGTGACTTCATGACAGGTCAAGATAGAATTTTCAATATTAACAATATTAATTAATTTACATGCTATTCAGAGAGTTTTAAAGATATAATTTTGAAATAAAAACCATAAATTCTTAAATAATTCTAAAAATAGTCCTACAGTGTCATTAAATTATCATTTTTATCTTGAAATAGCTTTTTTGTAAACATGTTTTTATAAATTCTTTACAACTCAGGCTATTTGGTTTATTCACGAAAATGTCCTGTAGGAGTTTTCCTGCCAGGATGTAGATTAAAAAAAAGTCTGTTATAGCATATAAATATTTAGAATAGGAAACAAGGAAAAAGGTAAATTTATAAACTCGTTGATATCTCCTAGGAGCAAATAATATAGTGAGTGTGTAAACTCTTCAGGGGAATAGGGAAGTGTTATCAGCAAATAAACAATAGGCCTCACAGGTTGAACTGTTAATTTACTTATCTCTCTTTCTATTTCTTACATTGATGTCTAAGTGTCATATCTCCAAACATTCAACCATTAAAGTGAATTTAAATTATATAAACATTATCTTGTTATTTTATTAAACCTGTCAAAAAACTATATTCGAAGCTCTATAAAAAAAATTCTTATTACCTACATACAATATTGATTTTACCAAGAAAATATTCACCACAATATACTGTGAAAGCAAGATGACTATGAAATTGTATTAAAATGGTCCTTGCTAGAACACTTGGTTTGAGATTTTATATTAGAAATTAAATAAAAAAAATTCCAAAGTAATGGACTAGGCCAACCACTGGGCGGCTGAGAAACATCCCGTCAACACAATGCACTGTCACCTGTTTGTATAAAATATTCACTTGCATCATCATTTGGAATTAATGAAAATCATATATCTCTAAGCCTTTAGGTATACATTTTTTTAATGTAATACATTTGAAACTCTTTAGTCCGGCATTCTGTGGTCTGGCATGTTTTGAATCTGCCACATTAGTTTGTGGGGCTGCCACCAGGATGGTGCTATAAGCTGTATGAAGGAGACAAAGTTATTCACATCTGCAGCCGAGTATTTTGGTTGTACATTCTTATTCTGACTGTATTTTAGTCCTTAATTATGTATTCTAAAAGACCAAGAGTTGTGAAAGGTTGTATATTATTACCTGGGTTAATATTTACTCTACCTTGTATGAAACAGCAATAAGTATGTATGGCAAGCCTAGGGCCTAGGTATAAGGGGTATATAGAGGGTTCTTAGGAGTCAAATTCTGTGGTCCAGTATTTGTCAGGTCCTAAGGGTCCCAGACTAATTAGTTTCAACCTGCATATCATTAACTGCGCAAAAAAAAAAAACTTTGGACAATAATGCATGGTACTCGTTTTGGTGGTTGAAAGGTTTAAGGCAAGGTTGGGGATTCAGCTGATTTTAAGTCCCATGTGGCCTTTTGGCATATTTTGTAAATTATCTTCATTGATTTATAAATCATACATTATCAAACCATGATATTAAGGTTAAAATAGTTGACCTCGGTGGTCTTGGGGTAAAGTGCTCACCTCAGTACCTAATGTTTGTGGGTTCAAACCCAGCCGGGGTTGAAGGTATTTTCTTGAGCGATAAAAATCCATAGCACAAATTCCTTCGGAGGGGAAGTCAAGCCGCCGGTCCCTTGTCGATTGTGGCTTGTAAAAGAACCTGAAGGTATGTGAAAATACCTTTCTGGCAAAATTGGTGATTCCTTTCGCTCTTGCATATAGAAATTCTCTCGTGTGCTGATATAATCAGTCGGTTAATAAAGGGCACGTTAAATACCTCAAATAAATAAAAATTAACTAAAATAAAACATCCTTCATTTTTGAAGCATAATAATAAAAAATTAGCTGATCGTATTAATCTATCCATTTCTATATCTTTGGTTGGCACGTTATTAAATTTTGGAAAATTTTGGGCAAAATTTACTGTACATAAAATGTGCGGCCTTCCAACGACCAAAGTTTCCTCACCCTTAGAATAAGGTGTTATTCTCCCAATCAGGGTTCGAACCACGGTCGGGTGTACTGAGGATGATTTTTCCTAAAATGTTTTCCACTCTCCCTTCATACAAATGTTGTTACATTTCCTCTAAAATTCAACCTTCCTCAGTAACACATTAGTGTAATTAGTAGGCCTACATATGTGTTGTAAGGCACGGTGATAAAAATGCAATTCTTGTTGTGTGCTAAGAAAATCTTTTTGCGGGCCACTTGGGGCACGCATGCCATAGTTAGGCTAGCCCTAACCTAGGTTAAATTATTTTGTCCCAGTGTTTGCTAGTATTTTCTTGCCCTAAGTATAATGTACACAATAAAGAAGTGTTCAACTTGGTTTGAGGGATGACTAAGCAGATTTTGACAGCAAGTTTCTGTTGTGTGTGTCAGGGAAGCCTGTTTTCTCTTCCACCACTTACACTACACGAAGATCAACAAGAGATCAGAAGGTACCCATGGCGTGACTTTAAGAGATTGTTACCACATTTTTAAACATCATCATTATTTTTTATTTCCTAAACCTGTAATAAATAAATGGTACGACACAATCATGACAACTTTCTCATAATGTGTATTAAAGATTTGAAGAAAATTTTCAAAAATATGTTTTTAGTAAACTACTGTTAAATAAGTCTTACTCATAAAAACAAACACAGTATATTGTTAATCATAATTCTTTATATATAGATTTTAAACCAAATTGTTTAAAAATAAAAACTTATTCTCATTTATTATGAAAAACTATCCACAGATTCCCATTTTAAATTCAATCTTCAAGGTCAATTTCCAAAACATTCAAATTTTTTTATAATTTATTGGAAGTAAAATACCCTTAAATTAATTTATTTTAGATAAAGATACATTATTATTGATATGTAAAGTAGTCTCCCAATGCCAATTTTTAAACAAATTGCAAGAGCCATTTTTTAAACAAATTGCAAGAGCCATCTGAAAACTGCCCATAACCAAATTTTCCATAGAAAACTAGTATACAGCTTTATTTGTATTGTTCATGTCAAACACTCCCCAGATAAACATTAAAAAAAAATGTTATAGCCATTTTCAAAATTATTTGAATTTTCAAAACCATTCATAAATAAAAGACCGTTTATCGAATTTTTAACCAAAACAAAGTATACAGGGTTATTTGTCATGTCAAACATTCCTAAGACAGCCATTTGCAGCCAAATCCTTAGTGTGACTTTAAAAAGCTTACCAGTTTTGGAAAATTCATTCATCAATGAACTCTACTCATGAGTTTTACCTCCTCAAAAAATACACATTGTTAATTTTCATGTCAAACATTTCCAAAAAACCCAATTGGAACCAAATCGTTATAGTCATTTGTAAATTATTTCAAGTTGTTGAGAAATCACCCATCAGTAAACTAGCCATAAATGACAAATAAAGCTCTTTACTTGTTTTGGAGAGGAACATTTTGCTATGAATAGTTTACTAATGACTGTTTTTTGTTTTAAAATTTCAAAGGATTGCTTTAGTTATTTGGTTCATTGAGCCAAAATTACTGGGCTCGGTTCCCGTGTAAATGTCATTTTTCAAATTTACGAATATATTATAAATTCCATTTAAATATTTACAAGAGTGAGTCATATAGTACATTCCTATTAGATGAATGTACTGTCTCATTTAAAAATAAATATTTTCCATTGTTTTTGACTCTATAATAGTGGTAACACTGGGTATAAGTGCACCTTGCTTACTGCATGATACTTCCCTTTCATAGGGAGTGTCTTTTTTTCCAACAGGCCCTGTAGACATTGTAGTAAAGTAACTGCTTTAAAACCTTCCACACCTTAAAAAATAATGTACCAAAACATACATGAGTGTAAGATAATAATGGCTCTGAGGAAGCAGCATAGACCAATCGACAATAACTTCAGGGATATTAAAAGATATTTTGTTGGCCAAACGTGGCCATAAACTTCTGGAATCCATTCGCATAGCGATTGTATTTTTTTAGCACCGTATCTTATTACCCATTCGGGTTATACGCACTTACACTAATGTGAGATGAAATGGAGGACCCACAGTTTAACGTGGAATCCGAACCACGGTGGAAGCCTGGCATTCCACACATTCACAAGTTGTGATTAATACACGTCTTGTCAGAGGTGAAGGAAGGGTTTGGTAATCAGATAAATCTGTGCCTGGACTGCGGATTGAACCCCGGACCCCCAACTTAGAAGTCCGACACCTTACCTCTAGACCGTCAGGTCACCTCAGATTTTTTAAAAGTTTGTTCCAAACTTAGAAGACTAAATTAGATAAGATTGTGTCTCTCCATTTATTTGTGTGGTACGCTTAGCACCAATTTTATTAGTTACTTAACCTAAAAGCCAGGGACAGTGCGGCCCTTAGGGAACTACCCCTGACTAGCGTGAAGGTAAAATGGGGGAACGTCCAAGGAAAATCATTAATGGAAAAGGAACCATCCGGTGAATCCTGACAACCTAGGGCTTAATGAGTCTAACGCCATAGACCACACGTCCAACGCTGCACGTCAAGTGCTACATCACGTCTTACAACCCGTCGAAACGACCCACATTAATGGGGTAGGATAGGAGGAAGGTATGATTCAAAGAAAATATACTCACATTTGATTGGAAGGAGAGTGGAAAACCATTCAGGAAAGAAAAATATAGCCATCAATATAACCATCCGGGAATCAAGCCACCCATTTCTCAGCCACTGGCAAACCAGACCAGATGAGGTGTCGCCTTAGTCCACGTGGCCAAAGATGTGAGTTTTAACCCTATTTGACCATATTTGAACAAATTGGGATACTCAAGAAAAATCTGATAATTTCGATACACTCATTTTTTGGGGTCTGAGAAATAACTGGAAGCTCGCATCTGTGGTAGAGTTGTCTAAGCCGTCATCCTCATACTAGACAGGACTGATGATAAAGAGAAGATGGGGGTTCGAGTTCCGGTTGGGTGTAATGAGGGTGGTTTTATACTTTTTCTCTCCACACAAAATTTGGGTACACTTCCTCTAAATATAACCTTCCTCATCCCTAACAAACTATCGCAATTAGTCATAAGCACCCGCCTCGGTGGCGTAGTTGGCTAACGCGCTAGTTTCGTGTTGAGCTAGACTGCCGAGGACGGGGAGATTGAGGTTTGAATCTCGCTCGGGTTAACTGGGGGTGGTTTTCCCTAAATGGTTTTATACTCTCCCTCAACACAAATGCGGGTTCACTTCTTCTATATTCAACCTTCTCAATCCCTAACCCATTAGAGTAATTAGTACTTAAGCTTACAACCCGAACGGGTAGTAAGACGCCTTGATGAAAAGAGCTGACGCCGTTGTATTCAAACTTGAAGACCCCTGTGACCTTGAAAGTCACCGCCATCTTCACCCGAAGGGGAGGGGGAAACAATCCGACTTTTTGTTGCTTTTCTAAGAAAGGAAACACTTTTTTTTTTAGAATTTTATTTAGTAACTAAAAAACGAATGAAATGCCTCTTTTTGTAGCCAACGAGATTTGGGTGTACTAAATAATATGTACACCCCGTTTACCCTGAAAGGTAGCAGTACCAACCTCGGTGGCCGTATGGTCTAGGGCGCTACTCTCGCAATGGACTGGACTGCCGATGACCGGGGAAATTGAGGTTTGAATCTCGGTCGGGTGAACTGAGAGTGGTTTTTCTAAAATAGTTTCAACTCTACCTACACGCAAATGCGGGTACACTTGCTATAAATGTAACCGTCCTAAGCCCTAAAACAATTACCGTAGTTGGCACATAAACATACAACCCAAACGTTTATTAATTTTTATTTATTTGAGGTGTTTAAAAAACACTTTCTGAACCGACTGATTATATCAACACACAAGAATTTCTATGAGCGAGAGTGAAAGGACTTATCAATTTTGTCGGGAAATATACTTTCCCATACCTTCCAATGTTCTTTTACGTGCCACAATCGACGAGGGACCGACGACTTTATTTCCCCTCCGAAGGAAGTTGTGCTACGGATTTTTATCGTTCAAGGAAAAACCATCGACTCCCACTGGGTTCAAGCCCAAGAAATTACACGATGGCCCTATATTATTAGCTATGTGCAGATAGATTAGAAGGTTCGTGGCCATATGGTCTACGGAGTCAGTCTCACAATACACTGACTTTCTAGTGATGTGGGAGGGGAGGATGGTGGGAGGGAAGGTTGGGTGTTCGAATCCCGGTCAAGTGTTCTGTGTCTATTCTTTTCACTAAATGGTTTTCTCCACTCCTCTCCCACGCAATCCAGCTACATTTTGTATACATTTTCCTCCTCATCACTACCCCATTAGTTAATATTCATCCAGGTACTTGTTTGGGCTATATGCATAACTGTGCAATAGTATAATTTAGAGGAAATAAACTCGCATTGGCTTCTGGGACTGTGTGAAACCATTTGTAATTAAGAATAACCTACCAACAGCCGATTTTCGAAAAAAATTGCTTTTTGTTATGGTTATGATGATATTTTGATTTTTTTTCAATATTGTTTTCTTGAGATAAATAGCACTTTATGCTTGTTTTTCTGAGAAAAATTCACTAAAGAATAGTAGTTGACTAATAAAAGGTTTTTGAAAATGTTGTTCCTAACTATAATAGACTATTTCAGAAAGTACATGACTGCGTCATAGCATTTATTAACATCGCATCTATATTTTCAAATCCACACACAATATTAATTAATGATATTCACTTTCTTTCTTGGAAACATTTGAAAAATAATGCTATAATATTTATAGCCGGGATTGAACTAGAGACTACTTTTACATTATTTCCTATAGTTCAACTTGCTCCATTATATCATATCTTTTAAATACTTACTAATAACAATTAAGTTATATTAACATCTATAAATTTATACAGGTTACTCTCATCCTCCAATTAAATTAGAGTATTTTAAGTTCAAAATTAAATTTTAGTTTTTTATTCTTAAAATGATTTGTTTTTATCAACTAATATATTTCTAAATATTTTTTGTATCTACTCCGGCTCAAACTCAAAACATTAAGTAGTAACATAAAACTAAAACTAAACTTATAATTTGCTATACATTATTTACAATATTTCATTGCTATCTGAAGTTAAACACAAGGGCGAGATGAATGGGGTTGGAATGAGATATCTAAGAAATGTATGTGGAAAAACTCGTTTGAACAGAGTCAGTAATGAATGGGTGCTGAAGGAGTGTGGTTTGAAAGGTAATACAATAGGACAGTGTGAAAGAAGCGTCTTACATTGATTTGGGTATGTTGAGAGGATGAGTGTGAATAGAGTGATGAAACAAATATATGAAGGTAGAGTGTGGATCAAAAGGTGGGGGTAGGACATGTAAGACGTGGCTAAATGTTGTATAATGTAGATGAATGGGTGAAAAAGTGAAACATTAAGAGTTTTAATAATAAAAGAGCATGTATGACTCGATGCATGTATGTTGTTGAAGCGAAGGGAGTATGCAAGGATAGGGAAGTGTCTACAGCAGTGGTCGCCAACCTGAATGTTACCAACGGCTCATCTGAATCTCTGAACTTTCTCACGAGCACATGTAGCTATATATTTATTTTATTTTTACAAACAGGTAGCTTAATATAAATAATTTATTTTGGAAATACGTTTAGTCACACTATCTTGCAAAGATTATATTATTTAGTGAAACATTCAGAAAAAAAAAAGTTAATATGTGATTTTTAATCTAATGTTTGGAAATGCATTTCACTGATTTTCTTTATAAAGTTCGTATCATAATTTGGAAATGTAATTCTTAAACAGTCCCTAGAATTAGCATCTGAATATCGAGATCTTTATTTCGTATTCACAAATTTATTTTCACTATGAAAAATGCTGATTCGTAAAGAACATATGATCCAGAGTAGGATTTAATCTTCATCTCCGAGATATTCAGCAAAGTAAATTTTGTATGGCCCACTGGTTCCCAGAAATTTTTGTTTGTTTGGCAAGCCTTGAAGGATTAGTTTTTCTGTAGTTCCAAAATCTCTTATTACAACTCTTCAATGATACTGATACCCACAATATTTAATGGATTTTCAAAAAAAAAAAAATCTATCATTAGTGCAATTTCACTAAATTGTACAAATCTTTGATTGAGTACATTGCCCAATTTTTTTTTTTTTTTGTGTGTTTCCCCCATATAATTTTCTATCAAACCAACCGTTTCTTGCAATTCTGACATGTTTGGAAAATGTGTCAAAAATTTTGTGTATTATTTATTTTCAAAGGGAACTACATTTCAGTATGAATATCTTGGCGGGTGCATAGAAAATGGTCGACCCCTGATGTGCAGTATAAGTACTATGCATTTACTTGAACGAGGACATTAGGACTTTAAATTATCAATTAATTGAATGCTAACTACCTGGCTGGGGTGATTTATATCTGACCATGCTGATAAATGAACGATTTCTTAGAGGAGCCAAGTGATAATCTCTCAACAAAATACTAGCATCATTTTACTAGTACAGAAAACTATAACTACACAGAATAAGCCGAATAAGTTTAAACTATTAATGTTTTTAAAGTAGTCTATTATTAAATTTTCTTTAATTTATATTTCAAAGGAATTATAATGTCCAAGAAGTTGTTTTACAAGGAATATCCAGTTTTCTACATTATTTCCTTTTGAGTCATCGCTAGTACTCATCATATGTAAGAAAATGTGCATTCCCATCTCGAATTATAATAAGTCTCGAGCTATCGAGAATCTACTTTATATTCCGTGAACAATAACTATGGAAATGTTGACAAGTGATCTGCTGCCAGGAAGGCTTCAGACTGACAACTTCATTTTAGATATATTTTACCTTTGGTGGTAGTGATACAGTGAACCCTAAAGCTAAGGATTCATGGATCCGACCCGCATCGCACCAAATTTTCTAGCAAGTGGCTACACGAGCCAGGTATGAAGGGAGAATCGCATGTACGCGTGTGCCACTGCACTCCTGCCATCGAAAGTCCTGTTTTGGAAGCCATCAAAGAGCAATGTTCAAATTGTTCGAACTCAAGCCTCACTCAATCCCGAATAATTACTCTACTTTAATGCGTGATTAAATCAGTTAGCATAAATAGCAAATCAATTTTAATCCAAAAAAACCCAATAAAACCCAACTGGGTTGGGCTTTTTTTTTTAAATAACCGTGTTTTTTTTTCAACCCTGGTGTAAATGTACATTCCCACGCGCATTGCTTGATGGTTGTCATAAAAACAAAGTTCGAAAGCTACCGAACATTTCCGGAAACGTCCAGATCGTAATTAGTATTCGGGTGTTGGTGGCTACACGGTCTGCAACGCACCGTAAATGTGCTGATGATTGCTCTCTCGACGATTCGTCCACGCCGGTGCGGTGCGGTGCGGTGCGTTACGGTGTGGAGCAGATTCGTGTAGGTGATATTTAGTGGGATGATCCGAAATGATGCCATCTCTTCCCCTGAGGTTTGGATGGCAAAGGACCAAGATGAGTCGAATGATGGATTCGCTTGATACATGATTTGGTTTCCTCTTGGAGATAGCAGCTCTCGATAAAATTATGATTCAGCAAGAATTTCCTCTTTTGGCAGTTATGATTGATGGAAAGTTGGGTGAATTCTACCTTCTAGGCCAAAGCAGTTTGGAAGGTGGTGACTAAAGAGCAGTCTATGTATGCTTCTGGTTGATTGGGTGTCTCCGAGCTGCACCAAGCATCCAACGTTGGTTAAATTGAGATTTGGTCAAGGTGAAGTGACCTTTCCTCCTTTTTTATATTAGAAAATATAGAAGTCCTTCTAGATGAGATGATGGTTGCAAATATTTTTTATTTAAAAAATCATGCTTCTTGTAATGCTTTTGAGAGCGTGAATACCGCAGTTACTAGTTGCCTCATCAGTTAACGGCGTAAAGCTCTCATCTATAAAGGTTCCGAGCTATAAAGTTCTTAAGTTACAGAAGTAAGAGATATTCACCATATGACCACCCTGCCTCATCATGTGTGCCTTGATTAACCTCAATATGTTTTAAGATGAATACAAACCATGAAGTTCTCCATTATCTACCTTTCTCTATTTTATTGTTTGTTCATCTCTCTTAGGTCCAAATATCTTTCTCGTTACTTTGTTCTAAAAAACTTTCAATGTAATCTTTTGGTACAGAGGGAGACATCACTCTTCATATCCATAAAAAACAAGTCAGATTATAGTTTTTTACATTCTCGGTTTGATATTCAGACACAGAATACGACACCATAACCGCTTCCAGATTTTATTTTTCTTTAGCACCACATATTACTACCTGGTCAGGCTATACGCACATGTACCAATTACACTGATGAGTTATGGATGAGAAAAGTTGAATCTATATGAAGTGTACACGCAGTTACGTGGAGGGAGAGTGGAAAACAATTTAGGGAAACCCCACCCCTAATACACCTGACCGGGATTCGAATCCTGATCTCCCCGCCATCAGAAATATAATCTAATAAGAGAATGACGCCTTAGACTATGCGGCCACCGAAACATATGCTTACAAACTTAATAATATCAAGAATTGTCCGCAGGAATTATGTTTTTGACCTCTTATTTATATAATATATAACTTACAGTGTGTTAAACATATAAAGTAAATATCAAACAAACTAATATGTTTCTAAATTTAATTTATGTTTTGAAATAAGCCGTATTTGTATATGTCATCTCATAATGTGATGGCTAACTATGCTAGCTAATTCATTTGGGAGAAATCATTTTGAATAATACAAATAAAATTTGCCATTGTCATACATTTATTTACGCTTACTTAAAATCAAATAACATGCTATTATGGATGGTTTACAACTAGGTTTGGTATTTATTGTTTTTAATTTTTTAAAGAATTTTTGTAGTAGCATTAATGTTCTACTTTAAGGTGCGGCAGAAGGGATCACGAGTAATTTAACAGTTTTTATACCATTACATTTTTTTTTGGCAAAAATAAATCAAATATTTCTCCAGTAGCAACATAGAGTTTAGTTTTCTGCACATGATAATATCAACAGATCTTGAATATCTGACAAGGGTGTCCTGGAACTTTGTCAAAACTTGTTCTCTTTGTTTAAAAAGTGTTGAGAAAATTCTAGGACCCCCTTGACTGATATTAGCTTGTGCAGAATATTAAACTTTATATTGCTACTGAAGAGATATTTGATTTATTTTGGCCAAAAAATTGCGATTCTATAAAAACTGTAAAAATACTTTCGCTCCCTTCGGCCGCACCTTAAGAGTTTAAAAAAAACCAGATACAATAATTGAATTGTGTATGAATCCCACCATAGTAACTATAATACATTTCAAGATTCTATGTTTTAAAATAACTCACATTCTTGATTGTTGCATTAGTATTAAATTGTATTTATTATACTACAAATAATATAGTAACTACGACATAAGTCATGGATAAATATCAAAGTATGACATCCTCTAAACATTGTATGGATATTAAGTTAGAACAAACGCAAAGTAGAAACTTGGAATAGTGTCTAAAGTTTTTATCTTTGTTTTTTTTTATGTATAGTGTTCAATATGAAATATGGCTCATAATGCACATAAAAACAACCACTTTGTAATTGTTAACAAACGTCAAAATATTAGTTAACATATTTTACTATCTTAAGAGCATAATTAATTTACTATTTTCTCTTAATTTTATTTTGTTTTCTACTAATTTATTATTTTGTTAAATTATTATATCTGTTTTATTTGACTGTTTCACACGAGCTTGGTTCTCGTTTGTTAAGTTTTAACCACTGGTTAATAGCTGCAGTGTGACCTTGAGAGAAGCCCAAACACTTGTTCCATCTCACTTGGTTAATATTTTCAGAAGATGTCGTCGTTAGCTCAGTATAATATTTTGTTTGTTTGTGGACTTACAACGGCCTCTGGAGTGGCAACCAACAAGCAGTCGGTGACCGGGGTGAAGGTCATTGGGGTGAGCGCATTAACACTTGGTGGTGCAGATATGCTGTCGGCCAATAGGAGGCAGCCAGTCAAGGAGCTCTAGCAGGTGCCGGACATGTTCTGGTCTGGCTTGAGTCAATCAGTGTTTAGTGTAAAAGCTTCGAAACATGATCGCCCGCCCAATGCCTCTACTGCTGCTACTGGTGCTGCTACTGGTGGTGAGTTAATGTCATCAAGTCTTTTTAGTCGTTATAAACACTTCGCTTAGTAGTTTATCTATGTGTGACCTTAATTTCATTCTTCCATGGTGAACAAAGAAATAGGTATCATTTAGGTGGGAGTGAGCAAGAAAAGATAAGTGTTTTTGCAGTTTTTATAGCAAAACCTTTTTTTTTTTTTTTTNTTGCCAAATAAATAAAATATTATTCCAGTATAAACAAAGAGTTTAATTTTCTTCACGTGTTGATATCAACAGTTGTTGAATATCTGTCATGAATGAGCATAGCGGGATTAGATGTGAAATTTTTAAAATGAAGAGAAAAAAAGTTGTTATTAAATTACAAGACACCCATGACAGATATTCATGAAATTTTGTGGTCATTATGTGAAGAAAATTAAATTCTTTATTTGTACTTGAGAAATATTTTATTTATTTTGATAAAACAAAAAAAGTTTTGCCATATAAACTGCAAAAAAGAGTTGCTTTTCCTCGCGTTCCGTTCCATCACACCTGCAGGACTGGTCCGACAGTGCTGCCACCATGCTCTGAATGCTAACTAAACGACACGACTGATGCACAAACTGTGAGTGTGAATCCATTTTAAAAAGAGCCAGGGTTGAAGTGGACCTCATAATTGATTTCTATTTGTTTAAGATGTGTGAATTCGAGTTGAACATTCTAAAAATTAGGATGTCCACGAATGTTTTACCATTGAAATTTGAAGTACACACTATGCCCAATCACAGCCACTTAACTAAAGGAATATTAACTGCTGAAATCCTAACCATTCAATCCACTGACTTTAACACTTGGAAATAAAACCTTACTTACTCTATTCTATGGCATTAGGACCTCAAAAGTTCATTGCCGCGCTTATAGAAGTACGTCACCTATCCTTATCTTGAGTTAGTTCTATCCAGTCAACCTCATTACACCCTATCTCTATCTTGAGCTAGTTCTATACAGTCCACCTCATTAGACTCTATCCCTATCTTGATCTAGTTATATCCAGTCTAGCTCATTATACCCTATCCCTATCCTGAGCTAGTTCTATCGAGTCAACCTCACTACACCCTATATCTTGAGCTAGTTATATCTAGTCCACCTCATTACATCCTTTTTTTTTTCAGGTTTATTCTAATGATATCTTCCCAACTGCGTATAGGTCTTCCCAATTGTCTCTTCCCATTGGGTTTGCCAGTCACTACCCTGAACAAGGTTCTAGATTCTTCTGGAATTATAACCTAGGACATCTAAAAGTTATATTAAGACATGTTTATACCAGGTCTACAAAAATGCAATGTTTAAAAAACTCGATATCTAATTCAAAATAAGATAAATTCAAATTAACCCCTCTTACTTTCACACACACAATTTTCCCACGTGGACATACTCGAGATAATAAAACATAGTCCTGTTCACAAAACCGAGGCTCTCCTCAAATTACTTGGAGGTTCAACGCACATGACTTTAGCTACACGCATACAACTAATTGTGAACCACTACATAAGGTAGCTTCGAATCATTTCTTAAGCACACTTCTTAAAGAACACGACACCGGTTAAGTGTTTGATTGCAATCCCAGGTTAAGAGGAATTTTTAGCACCGCGTCTTACTACCCATTCGGGTTATACGTTAATGTACTAATTACGCTATTAGTTTTAGGGATTAGTAAGGCTATATTCAGAGGAATTGTAACCATATTTGCTTAGAGGGAACGTGGGAAATCATTTTGGAAAAAAAAATACCTCAGTACACCCGACCGAGATTCGAACGTCGATATTCTCGCAGTTGGAAGTCAGGTCTACTGCCGGAGTAGCGCCTTAGACCATACTTCCACATAAGCGGGCTTAAGGGATTATTCTCGTTACATTAAAAGTCAGTAAAATATTGTAATTATACAACAATGTGTAAGTTAAACCCTGATGTTTATAGGAGGCCCACTTTCGACTACTAACATCGATCGAAAGTCACTAAAATTTGGCCTTCCAGAAATATGTCTTATTTGGTATATTACTTCATCTAAAAATTTATCAGAATCTTCCAATTAGACTTTCTTATGGATTATTGTATATTTTTTCTTTACGTGATTAATTAAACAGCCTAAGAATGTGAATATATTTGTAATATTTTCCCCCGCCATTGTGGCAATGCGAGTTTCCTGTTTTCAAATAACGGGCTTACCATGAAAATAAGACTGTAGTAATAGTTTTTGGTGTTTTCAATAATGAAAATGTTGTTTGGTAGAATCTTAATCGTATTTATGTCAATATTATTTTATTTACTTTCCTACAAATAATATTCCATGAAAGAAAAGAAAAACAATAATAATTGAGAGACCAAGACATGTTATATAGTGGACTTGTCTTGCCTTTTATGTAAATATAGAACATAAGAAGCTCAAACAACTTACGATGGTTCTATTGGCTAGGTGAGTTTCATGTTCATACTGTAACTTTCTTGGTCTTGGGAAGTCCAGGTTTTTTCCTTGTTTGCTTTACTAATTTATTATTTTCATGGTTTTGTTTAAGGTTCAAATTACTTACTATTACTTTTATTATTTGTTATTAATTTGGTGTAAAGATATACTAGCACAAAGCTGACATAGGCGTCAAAGAAGAACCTTATATGACATCTATAAAAGTTACTAAATCTGCTTTCATACATTCATACGTCAAGTATTTGATCTATAGCTACAATTTATGATATATATTATCAATATCTATAAAATAACACTTATAATATGATAAAATGCCATCAATATTGGACACAAAAAATAAATGTTGGTTTTTTCCAAATTGTTATTTCTATGTAACCTATCTTAAATCCCATATAAAAACCAAAAAGATCTTAATAAAATAGAGAAGACATTAAATCTAGCTTCATTTAGAGGGAGAAAAATACAAAAATAAATAAATAATAGATATGAGGAGTGATATTAATAAATATGAAAGCCGACAAATCTCAAGATTAATGGGATTAGAACCTTGATCTCCCGGTCACCAGACAAACCAGAGAAGACTGACGCCTCTATCCACATACCCACCGATGAATACCCTATGAAGGTAGCAGTTGTAAAAAGTGGCGTTATTTGAGATATTGATAAAGGGTGTGAGGAAATTTATCGACTGTATTCTGAACAACATATTTTAACTCTCAAATACTTGATGATAATAAAGATTCTGATATATAAATGCAATAATATATAGTTTTTAACTTTTAATAATATAATCTTAAATTGATTTAATAAAATAATAGGCCGTGGAGTTGACCTAGTGGTCAAAGTAATTAAACTCACCTAATATTCTATTTTTACCTCAGTGGTCTTGTGGTAAAATGCGTGCTCCATGACTCAATGTTCGTGGGTTCAAACCCTACTGGGGTCGACAGATTTTTCCTGAGCAATAAAAATCCGTAGTCCAACTTCCTTCGGAGGGGAAGTAAAGCAGTCAGTCTCATATCGATTGTGGTGTGTTAAATAACCCTGGAAGGTATGGGAAAATACTTTACCGGCAAAATTGGTAAACCCTTTCACTCTCGCTTATAGAAACTCAGTGTTGGAGGCAACGGGGAACTACCACACTATTGGAACTCCTATAATACATGCGATATGGACCAGATGGAGCAGTCAGTACTAACCAGCCGAAGGGCTGAGTGCTTGTTCAACTTCGAATGGATAGCAATCACATCAAACCAACCTTCGGGTTGTTCACTTAAAAATAACTATTTTTCGCTCACTTTTTCATCCTTTGTCTTGAAATTAGTGTAAGTTGTTGATAGCCCAAATGGGCAGAAAGCTACATTTAGTTTTTCCTGAAAATTATCAGTTTTAGCTTGACCTTATCTTATGAACGACTAGAATAAATTTGGAAATCAGGGAAAAGTTCCTAAAGGCTTATGTTTGGAGTATTGCGCTTTACAGATGTGAAACATGGACCATTGGTTCAACTGGAAGGAAACTATTAGAAGCATTTGAAATCTGGTGCTACAGAATATCGTTTAAATATCATTAACTATACAATAGTGTAAACATGCAGGATAAGCTTGCTAACTTACAGGATCAATAAAGAGTACATCTCACCGATATCAATGCATTTATTGAATGCTTCAATTGGTCTTGCTTAAATATTCATTATACAGGGCGGGGTCAAAACAATTAGACGAATAGAAACTTGAAAATTAGCACTTTAATTGAAAAGTAAATATTCACCATCTAAATAAAAGCAAACTGTGAAAAATTTGCTGGGCCCATCCTGTTATCTATTTTTACTCTTTCTAAATTCAAAAGTTGCCAATTCAAATCTTTAAGCCATTTTACTTTACACAGGGCACATGTTTTACGAAATGGTACAATATTTATCGTCCACATCACCTTTTTTGGGGGGGAGAGGGGTGCAGGAGTTGTACGATTGGAGTGAAGTTTTTTTTTTTT
>CABFWO010004016.1:47986-73405 GCA_902155825.1 Timema genevievae
AGCATCTCGTCCTATTACCTATTCAGATTACACGCATATGTACTAATTACGATAAAGAGTTAGGGATTATTACACTTGACCGAGATTCAAACCTCGATCTCCCTGTCATCGGTAGTCCAGTCTAACACGAGAGTGACGCCTTAGACCATGCGGCCACCGAAGCATGTAGGCACAAGGTCTTAACACCCGTTCAGGCTATCCATAAACTTACACTAATGGGGAAGGGATGAGAAAGATACAATTCAAAGAAAATGCACCGAAATCTTCGTTGAGGACCAGTGATAAACCAAACTATTATAATGCAAACGATTTGTTAGATTAGTGGTTCATTTAGGACGTAGGTGTATGAGGAACTGCTTTTGACTCAGGATTACCACCAAAATTTCCCCTACAAGGTGTAATGGACACTGCTGCTACCTCGCAGTGCAATTTACCTCCCAATGGGGATTGAGCACAACCTAACCTAACCTAACCTTGCCCCCCTCTGACTAAGAATTCATTTTACCTCTGACATAATGTGCGGAATAGCTAACGTTCAGCTGGATGGCTTATACTGAACTGAAGTATTCTAGTAATTTAGTGTTTTCATTTACAATTAATATTATACTAAAGTTGTGATTATCCGGGCCGATGTTAACAAGTCCGTTTTAAAACAAACAAACAAGCCAGTAAATATCCACTGTAAAACATTTACTGAATTTATAACGTAATCTATTTGATGCTCTATTTTCACTTGTCCTTGATTTGTAGCCGATGTTCCATTTACAAAATAAAGTACTGTATTAAGGATTTCTAACATTTCTTTCTAGTTTAATTTTTACTTTCCCCCTACAATGACTCTGTTCCTATTTTACATCACAATCAGAAAATGGGCAGATTATATTAAAACAAAGCTAAATGTTCTGTGAAAACCTAAAAAAGTAGGCAAACTTATACTGAAAATTATTTACACTCGGATTCCGTGTTATCCGACTTTTCCGTTATTCGGCCCGGAGTTCCGCAACTTTAGGCCGGATAATCACGACTCTAGTGTATAGATACTGTGACGTGCCTAATCAACCACCAACCGTTCTATTTATTTTAGTTTACCGGTGAAGAGGAGACCGGGGATCAAATCCCGGTCAGTTATACTAAAGGTGCTTTGTTCTTAAATCGTTTCTCTAAACTAGAATGAGGGTACATACCCTCTAAAAACTCTACCTTTCTCATCCCTACCCGGTCAGTGTAATAAAACCATGCAATACGACTTCGGTGGTCGCATGGTCCAAGACGCTACCCTCGAAGTGGACTAGACTGCCGATTATGGGGAGATCAAGGTTCGAATCTCGGTCGAGTACTGAGGATGGTTTTTTCAAAATGTTTTTTCCACTTTTCCTCCACGCAAATTTGGGTACCATTCCTATAAATATAACTTCTTTATTCTCTAAAACCATTAGTGTAATTAGTACATAAGGGTATAACCCAAACGGTTTGTAGGGTGCAAAGCGAGTTTATATTTTAAAAAGATAAGTTTAACGGGCGACGAATGTAAAATGAAAATAAACCATTCTAGTGTACAATGCAGTCTCTTGTCTGACAATAGCTGGCCATACAAGTGATGATTTTTCAGCTGATTCAAACTGTTTAACGGTAGGTTTGCTGAATTGTACAGATAAATCCGCTAGTTAGTGTCTTCTCACAATTTAAAAGATGTGAGCGATATATTAGTGATCGATAAATTGGTACAGACTTATCGTAGATATTGGTCAGTTTCCACACATGTAACGATTCTAACCTCGCGATATATCGAACAGACTTTTTGGCGGGGGTCTGCAAGCGTCTATGCCTGTCCAAAGATTATTCACGCGATTTAGTGAAGTGTTTACAATGCAAAATGACGTCTAAAGAGTTTCTAATTAGTTTTATTGAGCTATATAGAAATAAACAGTGTTTGTGGAAAACGACCTGCCCGGAATATACCAATAAAAATATCAAAAATAATTGCTATGCAGAATTGACCAATTATTGCAAAAAATATTACAAAGAAGCAGATAGATCGTTTGTTCAGTAAAAAATACAGAACTTTCGATTCAAAGGTTCGCCTTTTTATAATTAAGTAACCCATCAATGAAACGCTCAATAACGCACTCGCGTTCATATTTTGATGTGCATAGTACATGTCGGAATAACTTCCAAACTAATCATTGGTCATATCTTTCAGAACTCTGAAAGTTCATCGTTGATAGCAAAATTTGCAATATTTAAAGAAAAATAGTTTGAAACAACACACATGTACAAAAAAAAAATTGTTGGATAAATATTCTATAACAATAAATCGATACGTTAGTAGGTAACGTTATATTTATCTGAAGACTTTTCTTAGCCAATCTATCTGGTGATTATTTGATACAATTTATCTCTGCCGATAAATCTTCACGTGTATATCAAACTTTTGTGTTGATGATCGTTTCAACCAATTAACTCTGTTGTTAAAATGGACGTTCTATTTCCACGGAAACCTGACTGGAATTTTTCTTGAACCTTCTGAATATTGATGTTGTTGGCCATGGCAATGACTTTGAAATAAATAAGTGGTTTTCGAAGGTCAATCAAGAGCGGCCGCTTTTTAAAACCAGATTCTAAACAACGCCAGGAGCAATAAAGAAGGCGAGAGAAAGAGAGAGAGGGAAGTAAAGAAAGAGAAGGTTAAAAACCAGGTTGCATTGTCACGATCTTGCTGCGTGTAAAAAATGATCAGGTCTGGCTGACAACAGCGAGCCACCATTAAAAATCAAGAGCAAGTAAACAGTTTTTTGTTTTGTTTTTAACGCCTTTGATTTTTTGTTGGATTCAAACGCTTGCAGAATTGAAAGAAAGATACATGCTTGATTGTAAGATTTATTAAAACTAGGGATGTCAAACTCGATTCTTTGATACTTTGATACCCTCTATTCTTACTGGTATCGAAAGACTCGAGAATCGATCACTATATTACGATTCTCGATATTTCAACTCTAAGCTCTCAATTAAAGTACTGGAAACTAAGAAAACGGTAAATTTAGAATAGGTAGTTGTCAATTATCTCTATATTAATTTATTTGGCATTATTTGACAGTTAAGCTAACAGCCATATTCGATGAATTTAAAGGATTTGTGTTCTCAGCCATTGTTTATCATACCTTATTATAATTATTTATAATTTCTTTGTTAAAACTAAAGTGAATTGTTTTTATTATTATGTAATGTTTTTTGCTATGCTATAAAGTTGAATAAATATGTTTTTACGAGTACATAATGTTGGATGCTTGTAAAAATAAGGAATTAGGAAATATTCAAGAAACGGAATCGAGAATCGAAAAATCTAGGATGAACTTAAGAACCGGAATCCAGAATCGGAATAGAGAAAAACAGGTATCGTGACATATTTAATTAAAACTATCACAATTGTTGCTCACAAGTCAATTACCAGTTGAGTAAGTCAGTGATTAGAGGCATGCATAGCTCATAAATAATTACAAACAGTGCTTCGGTGGCCACACAGTCCAAGGCGCTACTCTCGCAGTAAGCTGCCGATAGTGGGAAGATCGAGGTTCGAATCGTGGTTGGATTTACTGAGGGTGTTTTTTCCAAAACAGTTTACCTCTCTCCCTCCACGCAAATGCGGGTTCACTTCCTCTAAATTCAACCTTCCCCAATTCCTAACCCATTAGCGTCATTAGTATTTAAAGCGTACTAAGACGCGGTACTAAACATAATTATCACTACTCTTCAAATTAGAAGAATTTCGTGATTTGGTGCAAAGTAACATATATTCACTCACATCGGTGAGTACGTTGGTAAAGAAGTCAGTCTCGTTTTGTCTGGTTTGTCAGTGACGAGGAGGTCGAATGTGCTGAGGGAGTTTTTTCATCACTTTTTTTTCACACAAATTTAGATACATTTCCTTTAAATTTTAAATTCATTTTTATTACTTCATTAGTGTAAGCTAGGAACTTTCTACTCATGTCACCCTGAGCATGCAAGGAGATAACACTGTAAAGGCACACCATCACTTTTATATCATTAAGATAACGAGTATTAAGATTGTGTTTAAAAGTTCAATAGCTAAAATTATGTGTTATTTTAAAAAATAATGTGGATCATGGATTTTAAAATAAAATGTTTATTCCTAGAAAATATTTCTCGCTTCTTTTTACTTTCTCTCTATCTTACAGGGAGGGAGAGTATTGTGATCGTCAAAAATATCTAACTCGAGATTTTGATGAATCTCGACTTATCATGACCCCCCGAATCCGAAAAAGTGGTTTTTGAATTTCCATCTGTCTGTCTGTCTGTCTGTACCTCCGACTAAAGCCTAAACTATTTTAACGATTGGGCTAAAACTTGGTATCTAGGATTTTCATAAGGCTGCCCCGAGGTGTTTTTGGAATTGGACATCTAACCCTAAAATTAAGGGTAGTTTACAAAAGGGTAAAAAGAGTAAAAGTAGATTTTTTCAAAATCGGCTCTAACGATTTTGATAAAATTTCATGTCTAAACGTTTATAAATATTTTTAAAAAAATGGCTACTCTCAATATTTAAGCAAAATAACTTTAAAGGCTCCGGTCAGATGTGTAAATTATCATTTTTTATTATATCTCCGAAAATATTTGAGATATGAAATTACTTATCATTACAAATATGTAGATGTATATATAATACAAATATTTTATTCAAAGCATATTTTTATAAAACCAATAACTTTCAAGCTATACGCAAATATTTATATTTTTTAACTTTTAGAACACAAAAGGTAAAGTATTGCGACCGTAAAAAAAAAAATTAACCTGAAACGTTGATGGATTTCGACGTCTCATGACCCCCCGAACCCTAAAAAATGGTCTTTGAAATGCCGTATGTCTGTGTTTTTTTTTAAACTTAAAATTAAGAGTAGTTTTATAAAGGATGAAAAGAGAAAAAATCGATTTCCTCGAAATCGGCTCTAAGGATTTTGATTAAAATTCGTATCTAGGCGTTGATTAAGATTATAAATAAATTGGCTATTTTCATTTTCCCATAAAAATGAATTTTAGGGTACTTTACAGAAGCGGACATTTTCGTATCTCCGCAACTATTTGAGAAACTAAACAACTTATCATTGAAAAATTGTAGAACTATTAAAAATAAAAAAAACTCTTATATTAAATATATTTTTATAAGACCAACAGTTTTTGAGATATTGGCAAATATATTAATACAATTTTGTGAGCTTTAGTTGTAAACATATACTACTTAAGTCTTAACGCAATAATTCTCAATGCCATAGAGTAATTAAACATAAGTATCTAAAAAAGTTTATGTTATTTCTCCTTAAACCCTTAGGATAAATGTTTGTACAACCATTATCTATCTTCATTTTAGACTCAATAGTCAATATTTACATTTTTTATTGGTTAAAATTTATAAATGAGGAATTTAATAGCAATGCGATGACATGAAGATGTGCGACACCTAATAAAATGTCGAAAATTTTAACCGTAAGTCGAAATTTTAATAGGAAGTGTCGACCCTTGTGGAGCCAACGTTTCACATATATTACGAGCTTTGAGTGAATATCTCTATTTTTAAATAATAGAGCGAGAAAGTCCGTGCGGAGTTCCGTACCATTTATTTTTTATCTTGTCTAAGACTCTCGCGGCACACTTCCTGAACAATGGTGTACTACATGTGGAAATCACAAATAAAACATCTGTTTTACAAGCGTGGTGCGATATTTTACAGTAAATTTATGTTTGGCTCAGTTTTAACAGCCAACCTCGGCGATCTTGGGGTAAGGGGTTCGCCGCAGGACCCGATGTCCGTGGGCTCAAACCCAGCAGAGGTTGACGGATTTTTCTTGAGAGATAAAATATCCGTAGCACAACTTCCTTCGGATCGGGAAATAAAACCCTCGGTCCCATGTCGATTGTGGTATGTAAAAGAACCCTGAAAGGTATATGAACATACCTTTCACGACAAAATTGGTTAGGGCCTTTCACTCTCGCTAATTGAAATTCTCGTGTGCTGGTATAATCAGTTGATTCAAAAAGTGCACGTTAAATACCTCAGTTAAATGGGGGGGAAATGTCGTTAACTTACAATAATATTTCCAACTGTCATTTTATTTCAGGGTGTGAGCTGTCAGAATCCACCGTATCCTCTACAAGTGTTCTACTTGTCGCCGAGTGCCGTGGGTCTGCTCCAAGCACCACAGCCGATCTACTCTGCCCGTACTCCAGAGAGTGTGCTCGGAGAAGAAGAAGAAGAAGAAGAAGAGGGTGAAGCGAGCCAGTTCCATTCCCAAGATGGCGCTGGAAGGGCTGTGTTTGGCTACACCTCACCCGACCAAGCCAGGATTGAAGCTAGGAACAGCGACGGTACAGTGAGGGGATCCTATTCTTACCTGGACCCACGAGGAGAAACTATCAAGGTAAATATATTCGCGCCGTTACATGGTGTAACCATCATTGTGATACATGTTAGAGGTTAGAATAGTTTAAAAAAAAGTTTTATGTTGAAAAGTAATATATTGTCCATATTTATATAGCTTTAGACACTAAATAATATTTACAAAATGTTGTATTGCAAACATGTTTAACATTTCTCGACCTAAGCTGATGTCTCAAGTAAATATCACCACATACATTTCAATCACTTGCAGATATTTGTCATGTGAACATTTAATTTGTGATTTAACATAACTTGCAAACCCATACGCAAATTGCACAATACTTAGGTTAAAATAGGGAAAAAAATGTGAAGTTTGGCTGGAAAGGGGTGAGGGAATTTTTAATTAGACGCGTCTGGGAGGGAGAAAGGCTAAAGGGTCTTGGGGGATTTTTTTATAGGTTCTCAAGGGGGTACTCCCCCCCCACCAGTAGATGGGCCTCATAGCCCCAGTGGTTCTAAGGATGCGTCTGGTTGGGGGGGGNATCCAGGGATTGGTTTTCAAAAGGCTCCTTCAAGCATATATTTAACAATTTTAACTAGTCAACATTTTAATTCATAATAATTTAAATAATAATATTGCGAGTTTACCCGCCTCGGTGGCGTAGTTGGCTAACGCGCTAGTCGTGTTGAGCCCGACCGCCGAGGATGGGGAGATCGAGGTTCGAATCTAGGTAGGGTGAACTGGGGGTGGTTTTTCCTAAATGGTTTTCCACTCTCCCTCCACGCAAATGCGGGTTCACTTCCTCTAAATTCAATCTTCCCAATTCCTATTCCATTAGCGTAATTAGTACTTAAGCGTATAACCCGAACGGGTAGTAAGACGCGGTGCTAAATAATAATATTGCGAGTTTAAAAATAAGTTTAATTAATAATTATTATATTAAAAAGAGGACTTGTAAGAATAAACACAATTTTGATTAACAGATTTGTAGTTTTAATAAAAAAAATAAAAAACAAAAGGTCACTGTCATTTTAAGTAATAAACATATACATGGGCCTGAAATGGTTCAGTATTAATAGAAAAAAATTTGTATTTTAAAACAAATCATTGTTTATCATACTAGACTTACTGAAGAGTTTTAGTTTCAAGCCACTTGCCTTTCTGCACATTAGAGCTAAGTTTGAACGGTTAGTGTTTAGGTAATATAGGAGATAGGTTGAGGGAGATTAATATTATAGTCACTCATTCTTTACAACATTTAAGGTATTGATTTTAATATTTTTTATTATTTTTATATAAAAAGGGGGCGATTTCCCCAATCACCTCCCTTGGGTCAACCAACGCTTTCATATTAAAAATATGAATAGAATATAATGACAAAACCTTAACATAAATGTGTATCTAGACTCTCAAAAGCCGTAATTTTTTTAAAGTTAGATCAAAGCTGATGTATCTTCGAAGTGAAGTTGAAGTTTTCGAAGCCTCGCACACCCCTGTCAATCATGTACCATTAACGCCTCGATGATTTATACAGAAAATGACAAGCCTGTCGGAGTTATTTTGCTGAGGCCAAGAACGTTAAAGAAACGTGAGATAAGGTCCACAGATTTTATATAAAAAAACATTTTGGGACAAAATAAATAAAATGTCATCTTAGTTTCATTTTCTACATAAAGCTATCTCAACAACTCTTGAATATTTAACATGAGTATTGCGGCATTTGACTATAAACTTTTTTAAACGAAAAGAAAATATCTTGGTCTAATATCACCATTTGTAGAAAATTATTTTAAACTTATCTACTGGAGCAATATTTGATTTGTTTTAGGCACGAATCTTAAGGGCCAGTAACGCGGGTATTTTAAGGAAATGAAAAATAACAATACAACGACTGAAAATTCTTCCTATATTAGAATTTGACATTCAAAACCCATGATAGGTTTCAGTGATTTGGTGTCTACGTAGACTATGCGTAGCTTGGTATATAATTGCAATGGTTTGCATTTGTCGAATTAATATATCAAAGCGAGTATTTAGTTTTTGGGAAGCGTTTTCTGATCATTTATTAATGGGTTGATGAATTTTTGTTTTAGGTCCAATACTGGGACGATGGCACAGGCTTCCATGCAGCTGGTAACCATCTTCCTGGGTTCGCCTACGTTCCACAACCAGTACGAGATACTCCTGAAGTAGAAGCGGCCAGAAAAATACATCTCCATTTGTACGAACAAGCTCTGAACGCTGCTTTAGCAAGTGGTGAGGGTGACAATGTCCAGTCTGATAAAGAGAGCGTCACCGAAGGTTCAAATCCCGGTGAAGAAGAGAGTGAAATAGAGATGACTGTATATCCAGAGCATAGCATCAGTATGTTATCTCAAAGTCTGAACGATCGTTTTAACGCTCAAGATGACGATGACGCTGTTGTTATAGACAGTCCTGAAGCGCAAGAAGAGATCTCTGGGAACTATCTCAGGAATGCCAAAACTCTCATCAAAGATCCAAATGTTCTACCTGGTACTGCTAATTTGAAGGAAAAGTCCAGTTTGTCTCCAAACAGTGGTTTCTCTTACAGTTTTCGCTATCCTGTACCGTTGTACGTTCAGGTTAGGACTGTACAAGATGACAAAGAGACAACCTCTAATGAAACTAACCTTAACAAAGAACTCTCTCTCTCCCAGAAAGCAACTCTATTTGGAGCTGTTCCTGTGGCCGCAGTACATGATGCCCAAGTTTCGCCTAATCAAAGGAATTCAATAAAGAACCACCAAACTTTGCCATTATACGTTGAACCAGTTATCGAAGCCAACTAAAAAATACATCTTTTGTCTTCCTTTTGTCAAAATGTTATTTTTTCTTGATTTGTCAACACATGCATGTTTAGGAAATGCTAGTTTGTTAATCAAGCAATTTCTTACATTTATTTTAACCATTATGTTGTGTCATGAAACAATAACAGATGCCCGCTATTCCTTAAGGACATTGGCCAAAAGACTCATAATCAGTTCTCACTGAGTGAGTTGAAATCAATAATAATTTAAAACATCGGTATGGGAGAGGTGCTTGTTCCTGATAAAGGCTGTAAACAAACATTGTGAAGATATTGTGTGGTGGTGTTTTATATATCTGGGAGTGTCATTAGTTTGTTTTGATATGGTTGAAAAAATTTTGGACTTATGTTTTTAACGTATCTTTTTTTTTTAGATGATCCACAAGCTATATCGAATATGTTCACTTCTACAATTTTAAATAAAGCTATTAAATTGACTGAAAGCTTTTTTAAACAAGTGTATTTAGATTATTTCTAATTAATTGATACTATTGACCATTATATACCTTACACTTTGTTCCAATGAAATATAAACCTCTCCTTTAAAACAGTATGAGCTCATGTATAATACCAACTGTTCGCCCTGAAGGTAGAAGTTACACCTTGACGGATTATATTATAATCCTATATTTTAAGCTACACCACATTGGTAGTCTATCAAGAAATGTAGGCTTACTAAACTGGATATCATATCTGAGGTAAAAGCATGGCTACTCTTGGGAAACAGCGTTGTCATCCTCCCGTGTTTTTTTTTATGGTTAATCTCCCCTCAAATATAAGACAAGTTTGGCAACGCTGGTTAGTCGAGGTTGCCAGTAGCTCCTTCTTACCCCAGCACACCACCTTCAGACATAACTGAAAGTGGAGAAATTTGGCAACAGTTAACTGAGAGAGAAAGAAGATAAAGCTTTTCTCCATAAGACCTGCAGTTCCCTCAGCAATGATATTGGACTTACCTTTCATACTAAACGAAGGGTACTGGTGAACCAAGGCCCACATATTATAAAAGTGCAAGAGAGAATTAAACTCCCTAGCAGTTAATTTACGATTACGTGATGACCAGAAACGCAAGATAAACCACGCATGATTCATTAAGCGTACTAGATTTTATGAAAATAAATTATAAACCTATATTTATGCAACTATTCAACTTCATATTTAAGCGTCCATAATCCATGGAGAATTTTCTTATGTATTTTTTATGTTATGTTTTAAATATTAATCCATTATCTCTGGTATCGGTAAATATTTAATTTTGAATGAACAAATATTATTTTTGGAAATATATGCTTAATATTTTCTCTTAGGTCAAAAAAATACTTTTATCTATAATTATAAATAATAATAAACAAGTAAATTAATCAAATTCCACATTTGTAAGTTGAATACTTTTAATTAATATTGTGCCAACAAGACAAATTCTATTAAATCATTATGAAGTGTAGCTCAATGTATCATGCTAATTTCTTCATCAGCAAACGTCAAACATAGACTACGAAATAACATTGAGTAATGTTCCACAAAACAACAAAATTATGTCCAGTAATATTGATTTTTATTGACTCTTAAATACTTACAGTCGACTATATTATCAGCTTTCACTGGCAAAATATGTGTGAATTCAAAATTGGTCTTTGTTTAGTTGATAGAGAAAAATTAATCACTTACTGAGAAACATGAGTATTTATTCTGTAAACACAATTAAATTTGATTCAAGAATACGATACTAGAAAGTCGATTAAGGCCAGTCCAATTTCTTATTGTTATTTATGCATTGATTAAAAAAAATATTTAAATCTATAAATATTCTTAGTAGCATTTTACTATGACTAACATTATTCCATACATTTATGAATTGTCAATTTTCCTTAATTCAATGTGAATGATCATCCGTATCAATTGAACATAGCCAGCTAATGCTGCTATGGCAAGTTCAACTCCAACTGCTTTCCTTAACAGAAAGAAGCCGGGTATCTTGGACTTCTCATCGCATGGCCCCCCATAATTGGGTTGTAAAGGGGGTCAGAAGTCCCCCTTATCAGTCTACAATATTTACTTTTTTTTTTCAATTTTATGAAAGACGTTAAAATTGTATATTTGGGATTTGGCTGCAATTTGCTATTCAAAACTTTGTATCATCACTATTTGAGTTAAGAGATAAAAATGATAAAACATATATTTTCTCCCATTCCCTCTTCAACAGATTTCTTTTCATTTTGTTCTCTTCAATAAATTTGCGAAAAATATAACGTTTCTTTTCATTGAATTTAGTTACGACTATATTTTATTTTAATTTTTCAGTAAGCTTTTTTTTTTGTTGCGAAAATTGACTTATTAAACTTATAGCTCAGAATCATGTTCAGATGCTCTAAAATTTCCTCCCACAAGGTTCAATTCCTGAAATTTTCTCTAGAGGAGTGGAGGGGGGTACCACACTTACGGTAGATGGCAGATACTCCAATCCACCACCCCCAGATCTGTAAAACCCAAATTGGGGCCCTTTCCTTTCAGTGACATTTTTCAAAACATTTACAATAAAGAGTTATTTTTAGATATGTAATAAAGTTGAGTATTTTTTTTAATCCATGCAAAATTTATTGTAATACAATGATTGTATATGACCTACTTTTAAACATATTAATATTTTATTTATATTCTTTTAAGTCAGCATTATCTTCCACATACGCCTGTTGACTGATTTGTATACCCTGATTTTGGTAGTAAGTCCGTTCTGGAAGGCCTTTTCCCCTATCAAATTACTACTATGCAAAGGGATTATGGTACGAAATAAAGCCTTTCAAAAGAGGTTTCCTACCCAAATCATTTTCTGACGCATGACTACCTCAGTCAGTTATTGCCAGTTTGTCTGCATGGAGTCTGTCTGGTGCGGGGCTTGTTTGATCAATTTCAGCCTTCATTATTCCTAGTCGATGTATGTCTTTCTCCCTCATGCATGTTTACATAAGAGATGAATAACTGATATTGACCTTATTGTACGATGGCTGTTTTATGCATTCCTAATCTCACTATATCTTCAGCATCCAAGTAAACATGATGCGGGTTTTGGTAATACTTGTTCGGCTGCCCGTTTCCTACCTTGTGCATTCCTGCCCTTCTAATACCTTCTCTTTGCATAGCTGTATTCTGAGAGTGTGTCTGTTGCATATCTGACAGTACAATACTTTCCTGAGGCATAGCTGTATTCTGAGAGTGTGTCTGTTGCATATCTGACAGTACGATACTTTCCTGAGGCATAGCTGTATTCTGAGTGTGTGTCTGTTGCTTGTCTGACAGTACAATACTTTCCTGAGGCATAGCTGTATTCTGAGTGTGTCTTTGTTGCTTGTCTGACAGTACAATACTTTCCTGAGGCATTGCTGTATTCTGAGAATGTCTCTGTTGCATGTCTGACAGTACAATACTTTCCTGAGGCATAGCTTTATTCTGAGAGTGTCTCTGTTGCATGTCTGACAGTACAATACTTTCCTGAGGCATAGCTTTATTCTGAGTGTGTGTCTGTTGCTTGTCTGACAGTACAATACTTTCCTGAGGCATAGCTGTATTCTGAGTGTGTGTCTGTTGCTTGATCTGACAGTACGATGCCTTTCTGTTGCATCCATGCCTTCATAATGCCTGTCTGCCACAAGAGGCCTGGTTGGTGGGATATAGGGATTAAATAGGAAATGCGTGGGTTTAGCTCGGTCAAGTTTCGATTGTAAAACGGTAACCAACCAAATACCGACCCGAAAAAGTCCGGTACGTTAATCTCAATGGGAAGAAATGGCACCCACTCAATGAAGTCCCCAATAATAGAGGAACGTAATGGTGAGTTAACAAGCTGGCCGTTACAGGGGTGAAATAGGGGTGTAAATTCTTGGATCACAGGAGACACCCTTGTAAGGAGCAGTGCTGTTGCCTGTGGAACGCCTTCAAATATACCAAGCACCGGTATAGGAGATTTGTCCATATGAGCTGCGTCACTGAAATTGGATATGCCAAATTAAACTAAAAATAACTGTTCTAGAAATCATTAAATAAATATTATTAATCCAATATAGAACAATATTACAAATAATAAATTAATAACAAATAAGGAGATGATTTCATAAAAAAACATATGAAACAATTTCTGTTCAGTGGCACATGCTAGAGCTGATAAAAGCTAATAAAATGCATGCTTTAGCTCATAAAAGCTAATAGAATGCATGCTTTATCTGATAAAAGCTAATAGAATGCATGCTTTAGCTGATAAAGGCTAATAGAATGCCTGATTTAGCTGATAAAAACTAATATAATGCATGCTTTAGCTCATAAAAGCTAATAGAATGCATGATTTATCTGATAAAGGCTAATAGAATGCATGCTTTAGCTGATAAAAGCTAATAGAATGCATGCTTTAGCTGATAAAGGCTAATATAATGCATGATTTAGCTGATAAAAGCTAATAAAATGCATGCTTTAGCTCGTAAAAGCTAATAGAATGCATGCTTTAGCTGATAAAGGCTAATAGAATGCATGATTTAGCTGATAAAGTCTAATAGAATGCATGATTTAGCTGATAAAGGCTAATAGAATGGATGATTTAGCTGATAAAGGCTAATAGAATGCATGCTTTATCTGATAAAGGCTAATAGAATGCATGCTTTAGCTGATAAAGGCTAATAGAATGCATGCTTTAGCTGATAAAGGCTAATATAATGTATGATTTAGCTGATAAAAACTAATATAATGCATGCTTTAGCTGATAAAAGCTAATAGAATGCATGATTTAGCTGATAAAGGCTAATAGAATGCATGCTTTAGCTGATAAAAGCTAATAGAATGCATGCTTTAGCTGATAAAGGCTAATAGAATGCACGATTTAGCTGATAAAGTCTAATAGAATGCATGATTTAGCTGATAAAGGCTAATAGAATGCATGCTCTAGCTGATAAAGGCTAATAAAATGCATGCTTTAGCTGATAAAGGCTAATAGAATGCATGATTTAGCTGATAAAGGCTAATAGAATGCATGATTTAGCTGATAAAGGTTAATAGAATGCATGCTTTAGCTGATAAAGGCTAATAGAATGCATGCTCTAGCTGATAAAGGCTAATAGAATGCATGCTTTAGCTCATAAAAGCTAATAGAATGCATGATTTAGCTGATAAAAGCTAATAGAATGCATGTTTTAATGTGGCCCCAAAGTTTGGCGTTATTCCATAAACCGTATTCATAGAGGATGTTTTTGTTCTTAATAGAGTTTACCATTATTTTTATAGTTAAAGAACGATGCATCTCAATGAGTTCACTTTCATCGCGCTTAATGTGGGCAGTAAGTTCACTAACATACAGGTACTTTCCTTAGAGTAAACTTATATATTTTCTTATTCTTTTGCAGATATGTTAATCCCGTCTATAATTTCCAAATGTAGCTACACTAGTGGGTTAAGAATGAGGAAGGGAGAATTTAGACATAATTTACCCGAATTTGTTTGTAGAAATTGCGGGAAACTATTTAATAAAAGACTAAAACTCAGTGCATTTGATTCCTGACGTCCACCATCATCGGCAAACCAGACCAGACAAGTTTGAGGTTCAGTCTATGTGCCCAATCAATCTTAAATACATGCATTCATACATATGTACGTAACTAATCACACCGTTCCCTTACGGGGTAGGCAAGAAACTGTGTATGTGACTCATTCCAAACGCATTCACCTTGATCTTGTTTTTCTACTTAAAAACCAACGCTTCACATCCATAAAACAATGTTGGCGTTAACACACTTTTATATACTGCCATATTTTCCTTTTTCAATACTACCTCATTCTTTGCAATAACCCACATCCATCCAACTACTCTCCTATATGCATTCAGCAGTCTGTCGATTTCACCATCCATCCTTCCATTTTTACAGAACATTCTGCCCAGATACATAAAATCATCCACTTGTTATAGCAGTTTTCTATTTATACTAAGATGGAAATCATTTCCTGATTCATTCTTAACAAAAAACATCACCTTAGTTTTGGAGACATTTATATGAAGATACATTCTACCTCTTACCACGTTCAAACGATTTAATACAATATACAAGCCACATTGATTCTCATACATTTATATGGTATTTTATTATTCATACATTTAATTTCTACTTCTTTTAATGTGATCAGGCCCGGATTAAGGCATATGCCAAGTGTGCCACGCACAGGAGCCCACGAGGTTAGGGGCCCCCTCCCAACTGGCAAATAAATCACTTTGACTGTTCATATTTATTTTTTGATAATATTATATTTCAATATTTTTATGATTTTTCTTAAAATTTATCCCAAATTAATCTAGAAATATCCTAATTGAAGGGCGCTGGTAGCCTGGTATTACGTGGAGTTCGACAGTCCACGCATAAAAATTAACCCAACCTTTGCTTTTGGCAAACCCCAAGAATTAAATTTCTGCAGATGGTACCGTTGACTTTTGACAGAAGAATAAATATTGATTTTCTATTGACAAGAATTTTTAAGGTAAAATAGTAAATTTATTAATATCAAAGAATTAACTACATGCGACGTGAGAAAAATGCAGGAAAAATTTTAAATAATAAAATTATTTGTACTATACTAATACTTATTGCTATTTTATCTGCAGACGGCGGACTACATAAAATGCAATTACAATGAAGTAGTCTATAATTATATAATGTCCAGTATTATTATTTTATTAGCTATTAATTTACAGTACTACACTCAGTATATAATAGACTGTATAGTTTACCAGTTACTATAGTACTAACAATTAAAATGTTAATAAAAAAACTCACGGTATTCACCATGATTGATAAACGTTTGCAAATAAAGTTTGTCTCTAAATAAAACCATCCATGTATGATATATAATCATTCATTGGGGAACTAACTTCTAAGGGCCCCAAGTTCTACTTGGCACAGGGAACCCAAAAGTGTTAATCCGGGCCTGAATTTGATTCTATATCTCTTATAATATATTGGAAGGCTAAATTTCTATATAATCATGGTAATGTGTCACGATTTAGTCTAACAAGTATCTCTGAAAATGTGTATTTTAAAATGTAACTTTGGAAACAATAAACAAAGAATAGATACCAGGATAGCCAATCTCAAACAATTGTAGTCACGTGTTATAATATGATGAGTGTTTTGTATATATATATAAATATATAAAATTGTAAAAATTGTGTAGACCGAACGGGTAGTAAGACGCGGTGATGATGATGATAATAATAATAATAATTGTAAAATATCTTACCGTTGGGAACAATATATGTAGACTGAGTTAAAGATGGCACTTTGCACCTTGAGTGCATGGGGTGCTGCTTGCACAGATGAACAAACCGCCAATACTAGAGAAATACATGGGATCTGAAATGAAAATACAGTAAAACGTTTTTAATTCCAAGCCTGAGGGATATCTAAAACAAAATTCAAAGTATCACAAATTCAAACCTAGATAGCTGGTACATAATAAATAAATAAACTCAAAATACGTTGCATATAAACACACACATTCTATATATTATGTTTTATAATACACCCATGCACAATAATTATATATAATTAAAAAAACAAGAAAAATTCAAATGCAAAATATAAAAACTTGGAGAGACTCACATCCGAAAATTGCAGTCTTAAATCAGAACTGATGGAAGCCGAGCCAACTCATCCCCTATATTAAGGCCCGTTCCCACGACGCGAGTTTAGACGGAACAGGTCGTGGGAACAAGGCTTAGGCAACCCGCTCGCCGCCGGTGCATAATTCCCCGCTTTCTTATTTTATTAAGGGCCGGTCTTATGACTACCGGATAAATATTGCTATCGGTAGGTTAAAGTTATCCGCCAGATAAATGTTATCAGCCACTTTCATATTTTACGCGTATTATGAACTGAATTTATCTGCCGGATCTGTAGGATCTGTAGGATAAATATATTTTTATGCAGAAAACGTAAGGCTGGTACTGTTTTTAATGGTGCGCGCATGCGTATAAACCCTGCTGCTACCGCTACAACCTGGCTAAGGGCCACAACGCTGAACATTTGTTAAATAATGGCGGCTAAACGAGTGCGAGAAAACATATGGTGTCACGTGGGTGCAGAAGCTAAGATGTCTTGAAAGTACTAATTTCGGTGTCTGCCAAAATGTGGTCAATAGTTGGGTACAACGTTTAAAAAATTTCATTTATTGTACTCACATTTAAATAATTTGTTCTTATGTAACTATAACTCTACAAATAGATTGTCAGTTTTTATAAAAGTGTAAATTAAATGTTCTAACTTTATATAGTTAGAGCCTAAGTCTGTGCTTACTAAACACGTGAACCAAGATTTTAACCTAAAAACAGATTCTGATAGATGAAACCTCAAGAAAAACAACTCGTCACTATGGCAACCACCATTTTAACATTCAGATAAAAGTTATCAGGTACTTATACCTCCTGATAAAAATGTGATGTATAAATACATGTTATCTGGCAGATAAATGCTATCTGGTGGTCATAAAGACACACTTTTGACATATCGACCAGATACAAATATTTATCGGCTCAATTAATATTTTTCCAGGAATCATAAGACCAGCCCTAAGTGTTAATAGGATAACTCCAACTTTATTTGACATTATCTGTTTAATAAATCTCGTTAAGTTAGGTTTGAAATGAGTACAAGCTAAACAAAAAATGTATAGGCTTTGAATTATCCAAATGTGTCCTTCTAAAATTCGAATTAGATGTTATTTTTTATTAGTGATTTAAATAGAAATGTCATGAAGAATCATGGTGGGTTTGAAATGTATAATATTTTTAATTAACCAATGTCGAATTAGCGAAATACTAATGTATAGATTATGACGTTGGTCAGCACGGGACTAATAGTTAATTATATTTAACAATAATCTAGTTTAGTAATGATCAGAAAGTGTTTATGAGTAGAACAAAATTATTTCCGACACAAAACCCCAACCGAACATTTGGCTGTTGGATGATGGATGAGCATCTTCTATCAAAAAGTAGACAAACCAATTTAAACATGTGTCGAGAACTCTTCATAGGTTTTTTTTAATTAAAATATTTATTTTTTTCACTTATGTTGTATTTAAAAAAAAATATGATAACATATTTTTTTTTACTTGTCTTAATAACACTGCTGTCTGAATTGGAATACAGAAAAAAAGCACCACAATGCGAAGTTTGGCTCGAGCTTTATTACCTACCAGAGCAATGGACTAACCCACTTCGGTGGCCGTATGGTTTAAGGCGTTACTCTCGCAATAGACTAGTCTGCCGATGAAGAGGAGATCGTGGTTCAAATCTCGGTCGGGTGTACTAAGGGTGGTTTTTCCAAGATTTTACACTCTCCCTCAGTACACGTCCTCTAAATATAGTCTTCCTAATCCCTAAAACCATTTTCGTGGTTAGTACTACCCGAACGGGTAGTAAGACGATGTACTTAAGAAACCACAACGGTTTAATCGTGGGGCGAATCGAGATTTTAAGGTTTCCATCTGCTCTTGTAGCATGTGGAGTAGCATAGTATATTTCTTGAAATCAGATGTTTTCTGATATAAAAACATGAAGTCTATATTATTTTGATTCCTAAACTATTTAGGGCGTTTATCTAATTTTCTTAGTATTTAATATATTAATATTTTCGGGTTTATCAACTACCCTATTAACTTAAAATCATGAACATAAAAAAGGAGGGTTGCTTTATTTAATTTTCTAAAAATGTAGATTAGAAACAATTTTTGGAATATATTTTAAAACCATTGTTAATGTTCAACACCTTAGCTCAGTCGGTAGCTTCTCTGTCTACTGTGATAAATGTCCCAGGTTCGGTTCTTGACATGGCCGAAGTATGTATCGTTATTGAAATATGAGTTTCCCCTTTAACTGTGTTGAATGAACGGCCTGGGGGCTGGATGTCGTGTCTGTTCTAGATTTAAATTAGTTTATGGTCAATTATGATGTAATAAGTCGGTTCAAAAAGTGCACGTTAAATACCCCTAATAAATGAAAAAGAAATGAAACCATGTCGTGTATTGTTAAAGGTTTTGTCCATATTCAACCAAAGCGCAACATCCAGTTGTTTTCAATATCTCGGCTACCTAGGCAACCCCTTACTTTTGAAAAGGTCACGCCTTGCCATTGATCGCCTAAGCCTAAAGTAAACCTACTTCTCACACAGAGGTCAAGAGACCAACTCACCATTGCTGGTCGTCTGTCCTCGGCAGGTCAAAGACTTGTGAGCCTGTTGATCCAACTGCCACATCAGGCTCTGCAGGTCAAGTTTACTACTCCGAGGTAAGGTTCGCCACTCACTGACAACTCTGCCACCAGTTGGCGTTGTCAGATCAGGAGAGAATATGTTTGTGCAAGTCGGTGACGTCATAGCCATCCGATATCTTTAGCATCGTGTCTTACTACCCGTTCGGGCTATACGCTTATGTACTAATTACACTTGTGGTTTTAGGGATTAGGAAAGTTATATCAATAGGAAATGTACCCACATTTTCGTGAAGAGAGTGGCAAATCGTTTTGGAAAAAAACATCCTCAGTACACCCGACTGAGATTCGGACCTCGAACTCCCCGTCATCTGCGGTCTAGTCCACTCCGAGAGTAGCTCCTTAGACCGTGTGGCCACCGAGGTGGGTCCCCATCCGAATTCATAGCAACGAGCTTTCTCGCCGAAGTCGTTAGTTGAAATGTTCTTGGTAAATACAACTCACCAGCTTCGGTGGCCGCATGGTATAAGGCGCTACTCTCGTAGTGGACTAGAATGCTGCTGACGAGATCAGGGTTTGAATCTCAGTCGGGTGTGCTGAGGGTGTTTTTTCCAAAATGTTTTTACACTTTCCCTCCACGTAAATGCGAGCACACTTCTTCTAAATATAACCTCCCTAATCCCTAAAACCATCAGCGTAATTATTACATAAGCATACAATCCGGACGGGTAGTAAGACACGGATTTAGAAAAAAATTATTATTAGTATTCTGTCTTACTACCCGTTCGGATTATACGCACTTACACTAATGTGTAATGGTAGGGTGATTGTGAGATGAAATGGAGGACCTAACGTGGGATCCGAACCACGGTGGAGGCCTGGCATTTCACACATTCACAAGTTGTGATTAATACACGTATTGCCAAAGGTCCCGGGTTCGATTCCCGTGTCCAGGTGTCATTTTTCAATTTTCAGAATAAAATATAAAATTGTTTATAATGGTTTAACGAAAGAATAAGATATCAAAATTAAAATATTGACTCAGGTAATAAAATATTATTTTTCAACCCAAAGCAAAATATTAATTGATTGACACCCATACAAACGGGATTCTGATTTTATAAAATTATAGTGGAAAAATCTTCTTCCTGGAAGAGGCACATTAAGGCATTTTTTAAATTTGAAGTAGAAATGTTAGGTCTATTAATTAAATACACTTGTGTGATAACGATTAATATGTTCCAGAGCTCTATGATTTGTTCTATTTTGGTTTAACATTTCTTTTTCTGTTCTTTCTATTTATGTATGCAGTCAGTGTAGGTAACATCGTTCTCCAAAATTCCCATTTGAAGACTCAAGGGCAAATAAGTAAGAGATATCATTTATAAAAACTTTTCAATCTTTATTATATTGTTCTTTTATATTCTATTAAAGGAATATATAGTTTTACAAATACACAAACATATTTTGAGTAATATTTTATATGTTTGACAATCGTTATAATTTATTAAATATATTAGTTATATACATATAAAAAGCTAAATATTTTATAATAACAAAACAATCTGTGTTGAATAATCCAGCTTTTGAAAAGATGAATAAAACACTCATTTGAGTCCGCACATAACACATAAAATTTATGATGTCTTTGACGTTGATTTTCTAACCACATATATTTCTTAACTTACAAACTAGCTTAACAACAACACAATAATCATATAACTATTGTACAAGGAATTTCAGTGCCTTGGTTGGCTAGTAGCAGCGAGCCATACACAATCAATATTGTAAATTAATCAACATCTGTGATTAAACTAAAGGGCCCTAGATATAACTCATTGGGGATGATAGACAAATATGTAGGCCTATTCCTTTGTGATATTTATAAAATACCGTTGATCCAAAGGATAACATCATGTTTTCATAGGAACGGAGTGTATGCTCGAAATACCCTTTTGCTATCCAAATTATTAAAAAATATTTTAATAATTTGGATTATTTCCGTGGCCAACTAGTTTTTGTTCCAATAAAGGCAAATATGCTTTTAAAATGTCTCAAAGTAACATAAGAATAAATCATGTGTTATGAATCTAGAACCATTACATACTCAGGGGTAAAGTTTGAAGTTCCCGATTATTGACCAGACAGAATAGTTTGGTTTGGTCAGAACATGACAACTTATTCACCAAAGAGGCCCAATACAAAATCCACCTCATGAAGATCCTGTTTGATTGAAAGAATTCATTTTGGTGAGTCCACTTTTTGGCATTTGTTCCTCCTTACTTGCGGCAACCAAACTGAGAGAATACATTTGTGTTTTTATTAACTCATGCATGATCTGGTCATCGACCATCTACCTGTAAAATGTAGTTGAAATAAGTGAATTCAACAACATGATCCATGTTTGTGTTGGATTACTTAAAACGCTCAAGGAATGGGTTCAATCTCTGTAAAGCCTAGTAAGCACTTTGAAATATTGTTTGCAAAAATTGTTCCTAAACGTTTCTTGATGTTTCCAAAATGTTTCTTGTTGCTCACAAACATAGAGAAACAGCATGCAAACATGAGAAACAGCTATTCACATTGTTTGAAAAACAGTTAAATAAATGTTGTTTCTTGCCCAGACTTGAATGATCAAACCGTCTTTCCCATCTAGGGTTGAGTTGAATACAATATGTCTGCAGAGTAGGATGCTTCTATGCTTTGTGTTTTAAACATCCAGTTGTTTTGACATGATTTTTGTAGTCTTAAGATGTCACATCCCTCTGTATTGTGTTTATATCAGTTCAAGAGGCCTAGTTTCAGGGTTTAATGATGTTACAAACCAGAACAGAACGGAAAAATCATGAACTAATATACTCTGTGTGAACAGCGGAATTAAACTGATCACAGTTGATTTTTATCGCTAAAGTTTGCAAACACGTACAGACACGTACACTTGGTTTCTTGTAACCAGTTTCAAATGGATGACAATGAACGTTGTTTTCTCTTTGGGAGAAGCAAAGGAAACACGGAATTTTTTTTGCAAACATATCACAAACCCTTTCCAAAAAACACACAAAAATATTTCAGAAACAAGAGAAAAATCTTTTGCATATGTTTTCAAATCAAGTTTCCGGAAAATGTTTCCAAGTGCGTATTGGGCTTAATGTGATTGAGTCAGCATCGAGTCACTCATCATACTTAATATCCTCAATTGAGATGTCCGCTGGCTACCAGCGCAAGCTGATGGGGATGGAAGGCACTGACCAACAATTGGTTGAGCTGCAGCAACTCTGTGTCACTAATAATTGTGTTGGGAGATGAAGGGAGGGTATCTGAAATTGCTCGCTAATGCAGGTGGATCATACCTGTACCTGCCTTGGCTCGATATGTCTGGCCTACTCGTGGTGGTGCTTGTGGTAGTGGTTGAGGTGGTTGTAGAGGTGGTAGTGGTCGGGATAGTGGTCGGAGTGATGGTGGTAGCAGGCCGTTCATCCTGAGGCCAAGCCCCGGGTTGCGTGTACGTAGAGAAGTAGCTCTGTAGTCTCTGAAGGATAGCCTCCAATACAGGTGGGAACTTCGTGACGAGAAGTTTAAGTGGCACGCCACCGGGAGCGTCGTATGTCACCACCACCCCAGGTACAGACGAAGGATCTGGCAAGTAGGCCTGGGGCTGCGCAGCGACCACCAGTCTAGGGTCTGTAGGCGCATGGCTGGACAAATAGGCCTGAGGATGTGCACCAACCACTAACCTGCCGGGCGCGGGGGCAGGGGCGAAAACTGGAATCCTGCAAACCAACCGGTGACGATAAACAAGAATATCTAACAGGCTTCTAAACATTAATAATCAAACAAACTAAATATTGAACAAATTATTTTATCTTTACATTTAAAACGCTGGGGGATTCCCTTCAACAATGATTTCTTGCGGTCTACACAACACATTTACCATATATCTATATAAAAAATGGAGCGATTCCTTTCGCCAATTATTCCTGGAGTTCTACTGAAACACGTTTACTATCTATCTATTTAAAACATGGAGCGATTCCTTTCGACAGTAATTCCCTGAGCTCTACAAAACAAATCTACCATCTATCTATTTTAAATATGGAGCGATTCCTTTCGCTAATTATTTCTGGAGCTCTACCAAAGCCCATTTACTATCTATCCATTTTAAGCTTGAAGCTATTCCTCTTGGCAATTATTCCTGAAGTTCAACCAAAACACATTTACTATCTATCTATTTAAAACGTGAAGGGATTCCTTTCGACAATGATTCCCGAAGTTGTATAGATTGTCGTCCTTTTTATTTATTTATTTTTTAAAATGAAAGCATATATACCGAGGATGTGTCTGAAACAATAACGAGGGAGAATTATTTAATTTGGGACTAAAATTAAGATAGACATATATTATACTTTTTTTTATCACCGCATTATACTATCTGTTTGGGTTGTACGCCTATATACTAACAGCGCTGATGCGGTAAGTCTCAGAGATGTTGATTAAAAAGGGATTGTACTCGTATTTGCATAGAGGGAAATTGGAAAACCATTTAGGAAAATTAAACTTCAGTACACCCGACCAGGATTTAAACCTCGACATCCTCGTCATTGGTAGTCCCGTCTTTTGGGGGAGAGTGACGTATTATACCACTCGACCACTGAAATGGGTCCTAGATTAAACCCCTAATTAAATATCCAATTTACATTTTTAAAATATAAAGGCTACAATTTGAGAGTTGTGATTGCTAAAGTGACACATGACGCGTTAACGGACCAGATAGTTATTCATAAAGGTTTGTAAAATTCTGATTTACATGTTTTATAATTAGGTACTGAACCTAATTATAAACTCGGCACTTTGCAAAAATCAATTTTTTTTTATCTAACGCTTTAGACCGAACGGTTGCCGGTTCGTGATATACTTGTTCTTGAAGGACACATTTAGATCTAAATCAACCAGTGTCGTATCATGGAGTGTTGCCAGGGTAAGCAGAGCTCGCTAAAACATTATCTGTGATATGTTCTTGACCATTCAGTCAATAACCATTTAGACCAATCGTACCTATGCTCTTCTCTACAAACCTCATATTGCGATGTATGTTTGTTGGTACATTCACAGGTATACTCTTTAAAATAGAACGGCAACACTCCACGACACGGCATTGAAAGCAAGATGGTATTTCTTACCCGTGATTTGGCGCTACGAGGTCTGGGTAGGATGGATACAAATGAGTGTGTCCATATTGGCATAGCCAGAGGACTCCCATCACTGTCCTCAGGAGCGGCAGTATCTGAAACATTACAAACCATCTTCACTATCTCACTTCATTGTCCTCAGGAGCGGCAGTATCTGAAACATTACAAACCATCTTCACTATCTCACTTCATTGTCCTCAGGAGCGGCAGTATCTGAAACATTACAAACCATCTTCACTATCTCACTTCATTGTCCTCAGGAGCGGCAGTATCTGAAACATTACAAACCATCTTCACTATCTCACTTCATTGTTCTCAGGAGCGCCAGTGTCTGAAACATTACACACCATCTTCACTATCTCACTTCATTGTTCTCAGGAGCGCCAGTGTCTGAAACAATACTGGAGTACAAACATTACTATAACTAATAAAAAAGGTCAAATAGGACACTGAAACTAATTACCAGGGCCCGGAGTTTGATGACATGTCTTTTTTTTTTGGTACATCACAGACAATGCTCATATTATGTATCCCTCCAGTACATACATATTGATCATGTTACCCTGGTTATGGAAACATTTTTTATGGGTAATTTTTTGTAATATTTTGTCATTTTTAGGACATATTTTCCTGGCTTGCGTCCATTTTTGGTCATTTAGACCCTATAGGTATTTGTGAGTAACTTTTAGGTAGTTTTTTTTTTAACAGATGTTAGGTAGGCATTAAATATTGAAAGAGTATAATTTTAAAAAACTATTGATATCTTATAAATGCATAAATACTCCT
>CABFWO010004017.1:0-68926 GCA_902155825.1 Timema genevievae
ACTTGAAACTGTAGACGTAGAGGCAGTAGAGTAATCTGTGGATGACACTATTAAACAAGTACTCCGTGGAATTCAGATGAACGTTATTACAATAATAAACAGGTATGTTCTTTTTAAATTACCACACGCGATATTGTTCGATAATTCTTCCAGGCTTTGATGATTCACTTAGTGTTATTATGTCTTCTGTCATTAAAATAAATACCCAATCAAATTTTTCCGAGCACCAAAGGCAGTTTCATCCAAAATGAACAACAAATAGGTTAACTAATTTTATTTACTCAATAAAATAAAATATAAAATATATTAAAACACTTATATAAAAAATAGTCAAACTCTTACAACCCTAAAGTTAAAGGTAGCTTACAAAAGATTTTTTTGAAATCAACAATAAGGATTTTGATTAAAATGTGTATCCAGATATTTTTTAATATTACAAACAAATTGATGGAGCTAATTTTCCCGATAAAATGATTTAGAGGTTTGCTTACATAAGCAGATTTCAACAATATTGATAATAAATAATAAACACTTTGAAATAAGAAGTGAGTGTAAGAATATTAAAAAAACTCTTTTAAATAAAATAAATATTTATAAACCAATAATCTCCAAAGGGATAGGAAAATATTTATTTTTAAACGTGGATCTGGGATTTAAGGATATGATTGTTATGCTCTTTATTATAATGTGATTGTTTTAATATTATGTTTCTGCAAAAAATGTATATTAATTCATTTAAATGACCTTACCATTGTTTAGTAAATGTTTTTATTTTTAGGTAAAAGAGCGAGAAAGTCTCTATGGGAATCCTTGACTTTATTTTTACATCAAATTAAGAGAAAATATTTGTTTTAATCTAAAACTTCAATATTTGATCCAATAGCTTTTAAATTCCGACCTTTTCAATAAAAAATTTGCTAATGATTTTTTCCATAAAATAGAGAAAAATTATTCGTTTTACTCTAAAATATTGCATTGTGTATTTTGTACAGTCTTTGAACTTTTAAATAAATTCAGCTTATATAATAACATATGGGATGACATTTCACACCCTCATATAATTATTGCACAACACTATTTTGAATCAAAATCACTGAAAAAAAGATGGTGCCCATTTGTTAATATAGACCATATTTCCAATTTTTAACACATTAACTTATTTGATTGTATGAATTGATAATAAATTTAAACACTTTGTTCCTTGAAAATCTAACAATAATTTTTAGCTGCAACTAAAGAACACAGCTTAAACAATTTAGTTTCTATGGAAATCAAAAAAATTATTTTATTTCACATTACAGTTCTATTGCAAATTAATTTGATTTCGTGCTGTTTGTTTTGAATGCTGACTTAATTTAAATACTTCTTAATTTATTGTAGTGTTAAATACTGTTTAAAATATTGTTGCTTTTCAGAATGGCTGTTTGGATGTGTAGGTTTTCCGCAATGTTATCATGAGACCTTTTGAAGAGGATTGTAAAGGTTTCCCTTGGTTATTAATAGGTGTTAGTTGATACCCTGACAATTTTACATGTTTGGCAAATATGGATATGCATCTACTGTATTTATAATCACTAAAGTGTTCAGCATATCGAATTGAAAGTTTACTTCTGGTCTTGCCAATGTGTACATCCTTACATTCACATGTCATTTGTAGATACCACTTTTGGTATATTGATTTTTATAGTTGATATAATATGATGGAATTTGCGGAAAACCTACACATACAAACAGCTATTCTTCATACGTTATAATAAATCAAAATTTCACAAAACTTCCGCCAGTATTTATTCAAACAAATCATCATCATAAATAAGGTAATTATAAACTTATTAATTTAAGTAATTATTTATTTAATATTTCGTATACTATCTTTTAATTTCTCTTTAATATTTACATTTCTAATATTTATCTTGATTATACTTACATATTTATTTATATCTAAACAATATTTCACAATTCATTGGTTTTCCTCAGACCTGGAGATAATGTAACATAACACCGAAACATGTCGTTATAAAAGATTAAAAATCAAATAATAAACGAATAAGAAAGTAGATTTAATTTATTATTTCAGATAGGTTGAATTATATATTTCTCAAATTCAAATCTTAAATTACTTTCCGATTTCTAAAAATATGTACAATTTAAATTATGTTTATACAATATAAAAATTAATTTAAAAAATAATTTGGTAAAGGTGCCACTGACCGATATTTCTACAGTAATTCCCTCGCTATCACACAGCAGTATAATAATGTAAATATCACTACCCTAATGCCCTCTTACTATAACGGCTGTAAACTGTTCTCAATATCTGTAATGTGATGCCCTTTTCCTCTAACGGCTGATGACTGTGATCAATATCACTACCCTAATGAAATATTCTACTACCGGCTGTTGACTGTTGTCAATATCACTATCTTAATAACATATTCCTCTAATGGCTGTTGACTTTAGTCAATATCACTACCCTAATGACATCTTCCTCCAATAGCTTTATAGTTCTTAATATCACTACACTAATGAAATCTTTCTCTAACGGCTGTAGCCTGTTATGAATAACACTACCCTAATGCTCTCTTCCTCCAACGGCTGTAGACTTTTGTCATAATCACTATCCTAATGGCATCTTCATCTAATGGGTGTAGACTGTTGTCAATAACAATTTATAACCCCCTGTTCTTCTAACGGCTGGAGACTATGGTTAATATCACTGTCCATATTCCCTCTTCCTCTAACGGCTGTATACTGTTGTTAATATCACGATCCTAATGTCCTTTTCCTCTAATGGTGTAGACTATTGTCACTATCACTAACCCTATGCCCTACTCATAACGCAACTGTATAATATAATCAATATCACATTCCACGTGCCCTCTTCATCATACAACTATAGGATATTGTCAATATCACTAACTAATGTCCTCTTCCTTTTACGGTTGTAGAATATTGTCAATATCACTATCCTAGAGCCCTCTTCAGCAGTGAAAACAGTCTGAAATAACATTTATTGCACCTATTGCACTTATCTAACAAATGATATGGCCTTAGCCTAATTCAAACAATAAGTTCAGTATTTTTATAAATCACCATGTAAAACTTGTGGTGGTTTCAAAACTTTCGCGCCTCTAGGCACGATTATATTATGCTCGAACCTACCAATTTTTTTTTGTCAAGGCCTTTAGGAAGTTTTGGCGCGGGTGGGAGTTAATATTCGAAAAATATTTTTACCAAAGAGAATCAAACATGTACACGTGTTTGAGTGGACAACCATTTAGGAAAAAAAATCTTAGTGAACTCAGCCTGGATTCAAAACCTGACGCCTAAATTAATGTCAAGCCAGAATGGACGGTCTTTAATCTATTCATAGACCTTTCTCTATGGATTCGCCCATGTGTCTACTGATTATAGTATGTTAAGTTAAGCGACCATTGATAACTTATTAAGAAAACCCAGAAGAAGATGTGAGGATAACATATGGATATACATGAGAGAGATAGTGTGTAATGAGATAGAATGTATAGAATTAGCTCAATAGAGGAAAAGGGAGTAATGAGGTGGACTAGATAGAATTAGCTCAAGATATGTTTAGGGTGTACTAGGGTGGACTGGATAGAATTAGCTCAATATAGGGATAGGGTGTAATTGGTTGGGCTGAATTGATTTAGCTCAAGATAGGGATAAGGTGTAATGAGTTGGACTGGAAAGAATTAGCTCTAGATAGGGAGAGGTCACGTACATTAGTGAGTGCGGTAGCGAATTTCCGAGTTTCTAATGACATAGAGCAAGTAAATAGAGTTTTTAGTATTCCCATAAATTTTATTGTTTAATTTTAAAATATCGTCAGTTAGTAAGTCCGTGTGTGTATATATATATATATATAGGCTAATTTTTTGTTAGAAATAACAGTATCTGGTAGTTACTAAAGCTACTTAAACCATTTTATTATATCTATACATCAAGTCATGCAATTTGCAGCTGTTAATGTTGATAGATATTACACATAACTACAGAATAACACAAATAACATAGCAAAATGCTATCAATTTTGTCTGCAAAGAAATATATTGGACTTTCTAGACTATTCTTTAAACCAAAATCATAGTATATAGACTATATAATTCAGAAATGTAATCACAATCGCAAAAAAAATTGTGTGAATTAGATTTTTATTTTACTTTTTTGACTACCTAGTAATGTTCGTGACAGTGGACTTACTGTAAAATGGCTTCTGTCTCATCTTGTGTGGTTTTCTGATTATGGGAAGGTCAGGGTTAAAAATACTAGCTGACTATATAATTAGGTGTACGTTTCATAAAGATTTGTTTTTCAATGTTTATCCATGCAAATGAGACTACATTTCTTCCCATATATATGTTTGTGATCCCTAAAAACAAGTATAAATACGCGTTATAGTTTTTAAGGCTAGAAAGAGGTGGTGTATATAAAACCAATTACATCGTAAAAATATTCAAAATACAGTGGTGGGAATAAAGAATTAAATTAATTCTAACTTTCGAAGTATCATTGTAATAACTTTATAAAATAAATATCTTAATTTTGACTACTTTCTGTATTTTCTTCCTAAACTTATTCTGTGTCATTATAATTAATTTTCTTAGATTTTTCCCGAATCAGTAGTTACATAGTATGGGGTGTCAATCTCGAATTACATTGCTTCCATGGTGACACAGATATATAGGGGATGGAATCCCGTTCAGATGTACTGAAGATGTTTTGGCCTCTTAAATTGTTCCATGTTCTAAATTCACTAAAATAAGTGTACAAATACTCTTAAATCTAGTTCCTAAATTTTTACTCTATTAATTATAATTTCAGATATCCCGAACAGGTAGTGCGGCTGAGTGCACCAAGAAAATTGTTTAACTTTAGTAAATAAGTAAGTTTGTCTCGGTAAGAGAAATTGCCGTGCAGACGTCCTGCTTTAACACAATATTTAATTCTACGATGCGTTATTTTTAAAATAAAGTTTACGACAAAATAAAGTCGAAAGATTCCAACAGAGCTCTTTTTCATTAACAACCCTAGATTTTAAGATTTATTAATAGATAAAATGTTTGAAAATATGACATTTAATTTTTAACGAATTATAAATTATATTTGTGGAGTAATGAGATTAGGCTTGGTGAAAAAGGGCTCTAAATGTATTCTTACTCTAACCAATAATATAATTTCTTATTGAACTCACAAAAGAAAATTTTAATATATTTGAGAACCAGCAGCAAGATTTTTTCTTTACTTTGAGATAAGAAGATTCGTAGTTTTCTTTTCCCTCTTTCTTACTGATATGACTAAAGTTGATTGTAGGTGAAGGCTGAAACCGATAAAATCTTAGACTGAATAGAGAAGGAGATCCATAAAACCACACAGAATATTGTATTTTAAGCCGTGTGACCTGACAGCTATTAATAATTTCTCGCTGACGGGGACGGTCATCTTAAGCTAGATTTCGCTATTTATTAATATTATATATTTCGCTAGAATTATTGTCGTTTAAAAGTATATTTTATTTTTAATTACCATTTAAATGTAATCACTTAAGAAATCGTTTATGAAATGTTAAATAAATAAAAGTTATTTGGTTATTTTAAGTGATTTTTCTGCAATCCTGAAAATTTTATATTTTCTACTTCATCTAAGAGTGTTCTATCCAGTAATTTCAACCCCATACACCTACTCTTCCATTTTAAGACCTATTTTAATTTCTAAATTTTACGATTATTTAGAGTGGTCCTATATTTGTCTACTCAATTTTGGTTTTCCTCCACATGGAGTAGTTGTTTCTATTAGTTTGTAAATCTTAAACCTCCTCCAACTCGCTCCAAATTTCTTCAGCTCTTGATAAAATATGTCAAATTTTAAAATGTATTTGGTCATCTGGAATGGTCCCTTTTCCTACTTAACAAATATCAGTTTTCTATTCCACTGAAAATAGGCTAGTTGTTTCTATTAATTTTGAGCACCACCACTATCTGTGCCTGTTGAAGGGCAACAGATTTACCACCTGTTTTTTTCCCTCTATACCACCTTAGGGATTGAAATTTTTAAAAACTATTAAAAAAAGAATCACTCAATTTTATAAAGGTACCTTCATTAAAATTTCAAGGTCTTATGTCCACTGGTTCTAAAGATATATCATCGAGAAAAGTGGAATATCTCTATCCACAAAACAATCATAACAATCAATCTCCTATTTCAAAGTTTTGAATAAAAAATATATTTTTTTAAATCCAAAATTTCTGAGCTATTTATATTCGCTAATAGCTCAGAAACTGTTGGTTTTTATATAAAATACAGGCCTATTTTAAGTAAAAGTTTTATATCTATTAATACTACAATTTTACAATGATAAGTTATTTCATATCTCAAATAGTTGCTAAACTATCATACAAAAAACAATAATAAAAGTCCACTCAAAATAATTTCATGGGATGATTATTATTGCCATTTTATTTGTAATTATTTTAAATATTTATTTTAGTTGATTAACGTGCACTTTCTGAAATGAGTATATTAGAAGACGACTTACAAACAAACTTAAATTAAAAAGAGACACAACATACAGGCCCCCAGCCGTTAATTCATCCCTGTGAGAGAGTGAACAGACATTTCAGCAATGATACATTTTTCGGCCATGTCAGGACACGAACCCTAAATCTATAGTCCAGTATACAGACACTCTACCAAATGAGATCAGTTTTGTTTTTTTACGTGTGGCATCTTTAACCGAGAAAAAACTATAATCAGATAGGGCAAATTCGTCCGCACGATTTTACCCGTACGGAAATTGGTAGCTGTTCTTACGTCACAGAATACGTGCGGAGTATAAAAGAAAAGTTAAATAAAACATCTTTTTATTTACAAAAATAAGACCTTTTTAAACTTACTAAACTTAATTATATAGTAGCAATATAATAAATAGATACCCTTATGTAAAATTCCTACAGAAAATACATGTTTTTATTATCAGATACCTTGATTAGATGGCACAGTATCTTGGGTGATGATATCCCTTAGTATCTTTTTATCATTTTAGCCTCGCACGTGGGGCTCCTGAATTGTCTTGGATAATATTATATTACAGTATTTCATGTTATATTGGTGTTTATATTTCTAATAAATCTTAGCTTCATTAATCAAACTCTTTCGTTCTTTACAATCAAACAATGATTATTATTTGTTGCCAGGTAACAAGATGTATTTCTATATATTATAATAGTGGTTTCCCAGATATATATTACTGTTGTGTTTTATTTTATCTAATTAAAATATGTATTTTTCATACGTATGGTAAATAATTTAAATGAAACTATGTTGTGAGTGCCAGAATAATTTCATGTTAAAATAAATCGCTATTTAAAACATTATGTTGTGTTTTCTGTCACCAGACAGTGGAACAGTCTCCAAAACTTTTACAATATAAGCCACCTTTAATTTTAAACAATTTAGAAAATTGTAAAGATTAAATGAGCCTTTTTAATACAAAATCAAAATAAAGTGTTTCTACTTGCCGAATCCTTTTTTTTAAACTCTGGAAACTTTAAAGCCAGAAAGAAGACGATGTAATATCATCCTGAAGAAGGGTCCTTCAAGGTTATCAGTTTTATTTGTATGTATTGATTGATATACGTCATTTAGAACAAAATTGATTATGGTTCATCAACAGCTTGGCATATTCCTCCCAACAAGAAGTCATACCTCCATTTCACGTCCTTAGCGTATAAATTCTTACTGGGGGCTTTATTTTCCCAGTCGCTACTTGAAAGTGTACTCCCCAAGAGTTGTTCCTTAATTATTCCTGTACATAATGCTCCCAGGTCTCCCTATTGACAGATGTCATGGTAGTTAAATTCCTCCTTGTTCCTATAAATTTTGAATATTAGAGCGTGGCCATCAGGGTTGGAGCATCTCTGTTACCTCCTGCATGCCATCCTCATACATCCTCTTAGTCTTCCAAGTTTCTCTCTCCAATGTCTATTCAATGTTTCTCTTATTACTGGAATCGAAATCCTCATGGTTCTATGCATCGAGCACGTCAACCCTCTAGTACTAGCATTAATAATCCCACCTTTTTCCTCTTCCGGTGGCAACACAAGTACCTCTCTGAGCTTATCCCAATTAGCCTATTTGATGTTGTATCTGAGTCTTGAACCCGTTCCTCCTTCTTCAGTCAGCTCTCATCCTATCTCAAAGGTGATCATATAATGGTCACTTGTGGTCATCCCATCCAGTAATTTCCAGTCCCTAACAATCTCCATTACCTCCCTGTTACCGATTGTCACATCTATATTTGAACTGGCCCAATCACTTCCCACATAAGTCGGTGGGATACCTAAATGATACAATACGTCCAATTGTCTCGCAACTATCACCTCTTCCAACTTTTCACACCTCATGTACGCTCTATATCCACCTATTTTCCCATATGATCTTAATAGGGTGTCGCTGAACCACAAAGTTGAACTTGCGTTGACATCAGAAAGATTTATTATTGGATTTCCCTAGTAAGTGTCATTTATCAATTCCAGCTGAACTAGGTAAAGTTCAATATCCTCCCGGAACTTGAAATACATATTGACTAGGATTACTGCGCCTATTCTCGATCTAATTTTAACGCAATTAGCCTTTTTGTTGCAATATTGATCATCCTTTGTTACCATAATATAATTATTAAAAACCATTATTGCACTCATCAGTGGTTTTCCTACTGTCACAATTCGTGCAGTAGCTGTTATTTACTGAATCCTATCACCAACTGTACTACAACGCTCTTGAACGCATACAATATCCACCTGAAGTTTCTTTACAACTTTCCTGGTCTAGGCCATAACAGTCGCACTCCACATAGCGTTTAACTGCACAATTTCTATTGTTTGGTTAACCATCACGGATTATTCGTGAAAACATAGCATTTGGGCCAAACCTCCTTTAAATAAAACGTTATGTGACCGTTGGCTTCACAAAGAGTTGGTAAGTTTCCTCAACATTGAATTATTCATTCCTCCTTTCGAATACATTTTTCACCTTTTCCAGTAGTAGTGTAGCATCTGCCTGGAGGTTCATCGATCTAAGCTGGATCCTATCTAAATCTTCATGCGTAGGGAAAGCTATGGATCCTTCCTTGCCAGTTGTGACCATAAACCTCATAGTCAAATGGAGAGTTTGTTGATCCTCTAGCCTTGAAAGCTGGAGGGTCTCCTCGAAATTCCCATATATCTGGCCCGGGTCTACCTGACCACTCGGTTTGTTTTATTCTTCTACCAATGTTCCATACTCTTCTCCTTTAAGTCCTTCCCTTTTTCTGCAGGTGTTACTAGTTCTTCTACTGGATGTAACTTACCTCCAATTCCTTTATTTCTCTCTCCAATTTCTTCTGTCATTCTACCATGTACAAGTTTGGGCTCCTTCTTCCATTGTTTCCACTTTCACTCTCCCACTTTCCCCCCTTTTCTTTGGATTCTTCCGTAGTCGATGGCACATCATGCTCTGATGACGATGTCACTACGACCTTCAACTCCTCTCCTTTCAGCTCAATATCTTTTCCAGGCTGTAATTCAACATCCCTGGTAGCCATACTTACCTAATTGTCTGCTGCCCTCCTTATATTCCTCTTCTTTGATGGGGGATCCATTTCCACGAATATGTGAACCTAGAAGCCTGAATTAAAAAAAAAAATTAATATATATTAACTTAAATAACAACAACAAAAATGAAGATATATTAATTCCGAGTGATAAATTTGATACAACATTTCATATAGTTATGTACTGAGGGTTATAGTAGCTCTTGTACACGAACATTGCCACCTGGAAGGAGGAATTTAATTTACTTTATTAGACTGATTTAGGCCTACACATTTACTTTATTTACCCTTCTTAATGATTTCCTCTTTTTAAACTTTATAAATATTTTTTTGATATTTAAATTATTTTGTTCTTCCTAGCCGCTATACCCTTTTGTCACATAATTTTACTTACTTGCACTATGTCATTAGAATCGCTAAAGTTCATTACCGCACCAACAAATGTATGCTACCTATCCCTAACTTGAGTCCCCCTTATTTTATCCTATCCCTATATTGAGCTAGTTCTATCCTGTCCACTGCACTACACCTTATCCCTATCTAGAGCTAGTTCTGTCCAGTCCACATCATTACACCCTTTCTCTTTTAAGTCCATCCTAATGTTATCCTTCCATCTAGGTCTTCCCAATGGTCTCTACCCATTGGGTTGGCCAGTCAGTATTCTGAACAAGGTTCTAGATTCTCACATTCACGCCCTATGTCCTTACCAACATCATCTATGAGACGAGATTATCCTAAAAATGTCTCGTGATGGGTGCCCGGTATCCCTTTTAACCCTGTTACTTGTGTTAGCCTCTACACCCCTTTTAATTTGCATTAGTTTTACCTTTTCTCCGATTTACAATACTTAAAATTTTGCCTTTTTTTTCTATTTTTTAAAATCTTATAATATTTATATTCACCCTTTATTTGCAATCATTGAACTTTATTCTTATTTTAACCATTTTACTGTTTTTACCATAAATGTCATCTCTCGGGCAAAGCCGGGTACTTCAACAGTAGTCAAATTTATATTAAAGTGAGCATAAGTGACTGTAATAATGTTCGGTTTCTTAAACATCTATAATCTGTCATATCAAATCAGGGCGCGTGCACATTTGACAACGCATGTGCTCTACAGCCGGAAACAAGCAGAAACCTTCGTTAGCCGTTGTGAGGTGATTCGAAATAAACCGTTAATTCAAGGCATCTGTATCGATCTATTTGATTGTGCCACGACACAGCATTATAATTTGAAACATCCATCGTGAGAATGATTTAAAAAATATATAAATCCACTAGAAAATAAAATATTATATAATATTATATCATATTATATTACATAATATTATATCTTATTATATTACATAATATTATATTTTATCCTTTCACTTTATATTGTGAGTCTTAAGTGGTTAGCTAAGTCTTAACCATAATCATTACTGCTCCTTACTTTACTATTATTTAAAATGTCTTCTAAAATAATAGTAAATAAAATATTTTAATAATCATAAGTTTTATTGCAATTTATCCTAGGTCAACCTAAAGTGTGTGAAATACTCCGCAGATTCTGATTCTATTTCCGGCCAACCTGCGAATCAAGCTTAGGGTTTTGACGTGAATATCAGCAGATTCCAACTCATCTCCGTTCCTTCAAGTTATGGTGTTGCGCTGAAATTTTCACATCTCGCAATAAGCCTATATTTATAGGAATAGTAGCCACATTTGCTTGGAAAGAGAGTGGAAAGCTATTTTTAGAAACCTTCAATTAATACACCTGACCGATAATTGAACCTTGGTCATCCCATCATCGCAAGGTTAGTTCACTGCGAGAGTAGCCCGTTTGAGCTGGTGACCATCAAAGCTGGTTTTATATTATTATAATTGTATCACCTTTAATTTAATATATTATTACGTAACACAATATGAGAATCTTATAATTTGGTCATCCACTGATACTACAATTATCTTAAAACAGAGTGTACATTTTTAACAAGAGTGCTGGTTTAGTCGGCCCAGGTTCGTTGGGCAGTTTTACTGGTTATTACATCCCTAAAGTGCTTCACTTTGTTTGAATTTGTACCAATGGTGGCTTTCAGTCTAACCTTTCTAGTTCTTCAAACGATATCTTAACACCAGACACTAAGAGTCCAATGTGCCTACTTTCTGTCTAACCTTTCTAGTTCTTCAGACGGTATCTTAGCACCAGACACTAAGAGATCCAATGGGCCAACTTTCTGTCTAACCTTTCTAGTTCTTCAGACGGTATTGTACCACCAGACACTAAGAGTCCAATGGGCCAACTTTCTGTCTAACTTTCTATGTCTTAGCCCGTATTCCATGCCATAAAACCAAAGGAAACACCTTCACTATTTAAGCAATGTTTGCCACTGTTTATAAAAATATAATTATTTTTATATTCAGTAATTAATAAAAATTAATGAGCTACAATTTGGCATAAACATTGTTTACTTATGAATTGTATTAATCCTGTGAAATACTCACAAACACATGCCACACTTACACACAATAAAACATGGCTAAACAAGGTGGACAAACGATTAAACATATTTTATGTCGTGAAGCCGTCAGTTATACCAAACAATACGCATGGTGCCATATTCAAAGAAGCTGGATGAATCACTACGTAAAGTATGTACGTTAACAGCTTCCTAAAAAATATCATGAACTTTTCTGTGTCACGAAAATACCTTACTTCACCCAATACAAACAAGACTTGAAATATGCGATGCAAAGTTAAAGCCAAAGTTAAAGAAAGAGGTTTGTTGTCACGTAAAATTACCATTTATTTTCAAACAATTCTTCATGTGCATCTAGATAGAAAGAAAGGCTTATAGAAAGAAAAAATGTATTATTTAATACAGAAATATCTGAATTTATCTTTGCTTGTGTTATTGATTTCACGTAATCTCTAGTCGGTGTTAAAATACTGCCAAGCAGCCGTTGTATGTTGAAATACGGTATGTAATATTTAGTGAAACAGTTCAAATCCATTCTCAACGAAGATTTCATCGTACTAGTTATAGTATATTGTATCAACCGATAGAAAATTGAATTAAAATAAATATTTTGGCAGTTTAGACCACTAACAAGGGTATTCAGGTCATGTTTTGATGACACACAAATTAATTGTATGGATAACAAATAAACCTTTTATTCGGATCAGCTGTCTGCCATAAGAACGTGATAGTTCTCATTCATCACTTTGTGGAGTGAGCTTTGGTTCAACTGCAACACGCTGGATGTCGTAGTCTATACAGAAGACAATATCTGAGTGTTTTTACTATGTTAAGCTGGCGAGACTGATTCTTTTGTTTATTTTGTTCTGTTACCAAGGAGATTAATATTATTATTATTGTGGACTTGTTTTTTTAAGTGTGGGGGACTTAGAAAATATAGTTAAATAAACCAGCAAGATGGAATTATGTTTTTAATAACTATTCGTCCTCCAAAACAAACAAAACAACTCTTTTTTATCACGTGCTCATATGAAGAGAGATTATTGTAATCGTGAACATTATTGACCTCGATATTATGATGAATCTTTACGTTTTATCAGACCTCAAACCCACCTTTTTCAGAAGAAAAAAATTTGTAACTTTATTAGAAACATATGATGAATTTATAATGCCACAATAAATAAGACTACAGCAACTGAGATGTTATAGAATAGATCATGTGTTTCTTTGGATAAGTTTATCTCTTAATTATAAAAAATATTTAATATTATGGAATAATGCCCTTTCTTAAGTGAACATATGAAATAATGCCCATTCTAATATGATCAAAGTCTTTTAGGTTTAACCTAAATCATTAAATCTTCAAAAGGAATGTACAACAAATATTTTCTTTGCAGAACTTTGAAAACCAATAAAAAAGTTTTTTATCATTGTTATTTTTGATTAAAAAAAACAATCTTACGTCATATCAGAGACACAACATTGTAACAATTATTAAGAATCCCTCTTACTTGATTTATAGGCTACTGGCTGAACATTGAGATATGCATATCATTACTAAAAAAACACTAAATAATATCACATGTTGTGGAATCAATTATAATAATGCCAAACACATTTTTCAAACAATAGTAATAAAGCCCTTTCTTAACTGCCACCTGAAATTGCAGTTCCACTTCTCCGATATAAACAGTTGGAATGAATCCCTTTCTATACAGAAACGTGCGCCTATGTTATATTAACCCAGGTTTTGCAATATCTCATTGTTTAAATTTTTGTAATAAAGCCCCTCTAAAATAGGCGATTTAACTGTCGTTTAATGTGGTTTTTTTTAACTAAAAATGTATACATTTTTCTGACGATTAGGTTTAAATTCGTACAAAAGACATAATTTTGTATATTTATTTTTATTAAACAAATATTTTTTTCTGCTTACTGATGAATGATTTTTTTTTAAATTGAAATATTTTTCTAAAATAAATACAATAATTTTGTTTTTATGTGATACCTGGGGTATATTTTACACTATAAATAATAATGTATGTTTATTTTTCTAAAGTTAATCAATTTAATGACGGCTTGCTTACGAGAAATTTTTCGAAAACAGCCTTGAAGACTTTGTTCAAAATTAATATCTGAGAATTGATATTCATGATATATAAAAATAGTTTTCATGTTAACAAATTAAAAATAATTTTAATTTGGTTTACAAATAGCTTATTTATGAAAATATGAAGTTCAGTAAAAATATAAAAACAATTTTGCCAAAAAGTTTATATATGAAGAGGGTTTGTTGGGATTAACAAGATTATGTGTTTGTTTTTCTTAAAGCAAATTTAGTTGAGAGTAGTTTACTGAAAAACTATTTTAAAACTTTTTTTTTCCATCTATGCTGCACCATTTGAGAAGGTTTGTGTGATTATGTCATCCCATTCAATTTTATTTGTGAAAAACGGAATAAAGACAAAACACTATCATCCGTTGACAACAAGAGATTCTCATTAAGAGATTTGTTCGATGTATTTTTCTTTCTCACTTTATTAGGTACTATATTGGCTTAAGAAAACACAAAAGTACAGTAAAACCTTGGATTGCGAGCATAATTCGTTTCGTAAACGTGTTCGTAATACAAAGCACTCGTATATCAAAGTGAATTTCCCCCATAAGAAATAATGGAAACTCAAATGATTTGTCCCACAACCCAAAAATATTTAATCTAAGAATGATTAATACCTTTTTTATTTTCGTTATTTAAATGTAACTGTACTGTAATAAAATTTATTAATAAAATTTAATGGTGGCTAGTGTGAGGTGGACGAGAGAGATGAGAGGAGGTGTGTTATTGTTTAGGACGACTTTCACTGTCACTAACGGAATCACCGCTATATGTTGGCTCACTCAATTTTTTTTGTGCGACTTTAACAAAGAACCTATCCAATGACACTGCTCGTATTGCAAGATATCGCTCGTTTATCAAGTTAAAATTTATTGAAAATTTTTGCTCGTCTTACAAAACACTCGCAAATCAAGTTACTCGCAATCCAAGGTTTTACTGTATATGATATAATTAGATGGCCCAGCGTTTCAAGACAATTTGACCTTTGGTTTTGACCCCGATCTTTGTCACGTAATTATTGTGTGTTATGTCGCAACACTCCCCCTGGGTTTTCCCTTGTGACTCTTACCTGGTGCCAGTTTGGTGGCTCGACAAGACAAGTTTAGAAAGAAATAGATCGTGACCTTGAAACCGCGAGCTAGTAAATGAGGTCATTGACCCTGGCAACCCTCCTTAGGAAATGGGTTTTACCGATGACGTCATCTCTCTATGGTAATCCTGATGAATCATATTTGGTGCAAGTTTGGCGGCTCGACAAGACGAGTCAAACAGGAACAGATCACGACATTGAATGATGTCACAACCCTCCCCTCCTATGTGGCAATGGGTTTTCCCTGGTGATTTCATTGCTCTGTTGCAGCCCTAGCTGGTAACTGCTATAAATATCAGTCCCTGTTTTGAAATCCTTTCATTGTATAGCTGGTTTTCGTGTGTTAAACACGGAAGCCAGGATGAGTGATTACGCTTCACTGAAGGATATGTGTGAGTAAATGTACTTCTCTAACAGGCACACTCATTATTTATTTGTTGTTAAATCAAAGTGTATACATTTAATTTATTTCAAAATTACAATAAACCATTGCAGAGTTGTCTAAATTTATTGATTTATAACAGGTTTATGAAAGCTAAAATTATAGATAATTTGAAGGTGTCTTAGTAGCAACTTTTTTGGATGACATTTGGATAAAGTCATGCCTGAACAAATGTTTATTATAATCAAGAGTAATTTATTGAAAATACTTGATTTGTAGTTATAGTTAAATGGTAATAATTTTTGTTAATAGTTTACTAATGGCTGGATATTATTTTAAAATCATATAAACAAGAGTAGTTATAATAAATTAAATAATGCATTTATTATTTAAGAGTAGTTTATTGAATAAATTTATTACAAACCATATAATTATTTGAGGGTTGTTTACTAAAAAGTAAATTTTATTTAAAATATGTTTTGAACAAGTCTTTATTATAATTAACATAATGATGTGTTTATTGAGGGTAGTGTTTTAAAATACCACAATGCCATCAGATTCTGTGACGCTTGCACTTTAGAAATATATTGCATAGTCCAGCCTAAATGCACCAGAAAACAAATCAGTTAAAAATATTTTTTGAGTTTAAAAAGCATTCTTGTAACGTTCTAAATTATCTAAACACCCGTTCTCACCGCTAAAAAGCCTGTCTAATTCTAAACAAAGCAAGTATATCTGCAATGGTCACCATCCTGCACATGGGGTACATATGTAAAGCCTAGCCGATGTCTGAGGACGCTTTTTAAATTAAAATACAGACAGCAAGAACAGGCTGACGCTTCAAAGTGAGGCGTGTGTTATCATAAAGCACACATTGCCCTGGACGAGCTAACGCTGCTGTCTCAGTTTCCCTTAACCCTCTGGAGAATATTTTATCTTACTATTATATCACGTAGATAATCTGTTTAGTATTTTTTAATTCAATCTATACTGAATATCAAACTAAGCTATTACGTTTTACTTTTTAGAGAATGAGCTGTGGGGAGATCTGAAAACATCCGTGGATCTGATCGCCCTCGGTGTCTATTTGGAGGAATTGACCGCAAACGGTTGGTAATTGCTGGCCAATGAAAGAACAGATTTATAATAAAATATAATTAGCTTTTAAATTTCAAACAAAAATAGCACCATGCAAAATTGTTTTGAAGTTTGAATAATGTGCTATATTGGTGAGTTTTTCTTGAACAAAATTGGGGATTATCAGTTTTTTTTATAAATGCTAAACGGTCAATTGAAGATTATTTCCTTGTTGCAATATTATTGAATGACACCTTAGCTCAGTTGGTAGAATGCCTACTTCCTGATCTAGGTGCCCGGGTTCAAGTCCCGGCAGGACTATAGCTATTATTGTGAAAATGACTTTGCAGATTAATAGGTAATTTATAAATAATTATTCATGGACGTCACTTACGTTAAAATATTCTAATAAAAATTATGTTTGTTTCAGATGCATGGGACCACTGCAGGATATCTCCTCAATATCAGGTGTCTGCGGTAGTATCACCACCACTATCACCCCCAGGGCCACACGAGCCTATATAGAACATTTTTTCGGCTCTGGATGCAATTGATGCATCTATAGGTGAGATTATTATTTTACGTTAAAATAATAATAAAAAATTGATGTATAACATATTCTTAATACCGTAAGTTGAAAAAGTATATAATGCTTAGTAAATCTCTATAATAGAACACTTATAGGTGAAAACAATTTTTAAATAGATCCTTAAAGTAAATGAAATATTCCAAACATTTTGTGAAATAAACAAGTGTCTTTTAAATTGGGTAGTTAGAGCAACTGAGAGATCCGTTCTAATATTTGACATACATACTGTCCACTCCGAGGAAAAAATATAAATAAAATTGTCATTTTGTTTTCAGGAATTATTTTGCTAGCTTATATGATAAGTTGACTGATTTAAAAAGTGAAAAGAATAAATTTTTTAAACTGACTTGGGTTGGAAGAATATTGTTTCAAATGCTTAATTTGAAGTTAGTTTGATTTGCGTTTGAATTCAAACTATTGTGTTTTAGCTCAAATGAATACAGGAGATACCTGTCCGAGCCGGGGGGAAGACGCGGTATAGAGCCCTAACCTCTGCACCCCCTATTCAGCTGAAGGGAGTTTGCCGCCTTCGTACCTTGTCCCGCAAGCAGGTGGTGTAGAAGTGAGTCAGGAAGGAATCCTAGCTTCCTTCAAGGCGTGAATATGGTGGTAGCGGGGCCGTCATCTGCACCACAAACGAGAATTAGTGGCCCAGTAAATCAGGTTGGTGGAGCATTTTCGAATGGTATCGCTCTTTGAATCGTCGAGGAGAGAATAAAACAACTGAGGTGTTTCATTTATACTGGTAGAGAAACTACCATACATCTTGGTGCTCCATCAAACGATCGTGACGCATTAGGCTGGCTTGAAGAACAAATTACTGTTTTGCTCAATCGCCATCAGGACCATGGTGTCAGTGCCGATGATCATGTCGGCTTACTTTGAACAGCACGGACTCGACGTTGAATTCTGTGTACGTCTCATTTAGACGAGCAGATCAGTTAGACGCTCGAGCCGTGCTTGATAACGTAAGTCGCGTGTTGCAGAATAATAGCATGTTCTTAAGTACGGCACCAATATACGTTAAACTCAGCCATTTTAAGGAGCCTCGTGGGAGTGCACGTTATTGTGATAAGCTCTCCCCTGCTATAACATACAGTTGAAGAAATAAAGAAATTATTACGATTAAAAATGGCGACGATACACTTTGCCTTGCCCGTGTATTGTTTGTCGCCAAGACTGTGTGTGACTTTAAAAGAGAACCAGTTAATTGGAGGTATGACGTCTTGTTTGGAGGAATCTGCCAAGCTGTTAATAATCAATAATCACTTTTGTTCTAAATGACCTGTATCAACCAATACATACAAATAAAACTTGAAGGACCTTGAAAGAACCTTCCCTCGTTCGATATTATATCGTCTTCTTTCTGGTTTTAAAGTGTCCAGAGCTTTTTTTTTATAAAAGAGAATGATTTGGCAGGTAGAAACACTTTATTTTGATTTTGTATTAAAAAGGATAGTCAGAACTTTAAAAATTTTTAGATTATTTAAAAGAAGAAGGGGGCATATATTGTAAAAGTTTTGGAGACTGTTCTACTGGCTGGTGACAGAACACACAACATGGTGTTTTAAATAGCGATTTAAATTAAAATGAAAATATTCTGGTCCTAACTACAGAGTTTCATTTAAATTATTTACTTTAAATATAAAAAATTAGTATTTTAAATAGATAAAATAAAACACAACAGTAATATGTTTATAGGAAACCACTAACTATTATAATATATAGAAATACATCTTGTTTCCTGGCAACAAATAATAATCTTTGTTTGATTGTAAAGAACGAAAGAGTTTGATTAATCAATCTAAGATTATAATAAATATAAAAAACAATATTACACGCGATATCCACGACATTACGGGAGCCTCAGGTGTGAGGCTAAAATAATAAAAATATATTAAGGGATATCATCACCCAAGATACTGTGTCATCTGATCAAGGTGTTCCACGTTAAAATCATGTATTTTCTGTAGGAATCTCACACATGGGTATCTATTTATTATATTGCTACTTTATAATGAAGTTGAGTAAGGTTAAACAGGTCTTGTTTTTGTAAATATAAACGATGTTTTATTTAACTTTTATTTTATTTAATTTAAGGATTCCGTGACGTCTGAACAGATACCAATTTCTAAACGGATCAAACCGTGCGGACGTATCCGCCCTATCAGTAGTCTCGTGGGCCCACCTGCAACACCCCCCAGGCGATGCGAGAGTGTGTATTGTGATGTCAATTAACCTACTTTACATCATCTTGTTGATTTACCCCTCCCCCCGACGAGAGAGTGTGATGTCCACATCTGACCACCCACATCCCCCGGAAGGGGTGGAGGGCCAGGGCTCATGGGTTTATCCCCCTGCCCCAATGGTTTTGAGTAGGGGAGCGGGCACTCGTCCCGCGACGTGCCAGCATGGGGGTTCAAACTCGGGACCAGTCAGTGTTTGGAGCTCGCCTCTCGGAATCAACAGAGCAGTAGAGCCTAATTACTAATGATCTATCGAAGAGAGCATTTACGGTTAATTTCCCGAGGGCCCCAGGGCATTCAATCAGGAAAACACCGGTTAGCTCCGTGACACGGATCTTTGTGTCGTGTGAGCACTGTCATTAACGATGTAATTATTATCTATAGTAAAAGGACTCCTATAGTAGGGTTTTGACCGAAAATCACAATTACATCAAGATAAACTTGACAGCAAATTATGTGTGAATATTCTAAACTGTTTCTCCTAGCGATTATAAACTGTTCTTTCTAGCCAAGAACTTAAATATATTCATACGGCAAGTCCGTGATCTGACCATAAAGTTTGTATTTTTAAACTGCTCTTCCTACCGGAATCAAACTATAGTTCTGTTCCATGTTCTCAATGTTGTTTGCAATATATATATATATATATAAGTTTGTATTTGTTCTTTATACCAAACAAATTAAATATATTCATACGTCAAGTCAGTGAGATACCGGCTGCCGTTAAAGGAAGTGTATAGAAATTAAATCGCTAATAAAGTGTTATCTTTGCTGATTATGAGATAATAGAAATGGTACTAAACAAATTTTATACATTCCTAAGTCAAGTCAGTGAGATACTGACAGCTAGTAAAGGACTCATGTGAACTGCAGATGATCTGCCTGCTCTTCCTAGCAGAATCATACTATAGTTCTGTTCTCCCTAGCAAACAACTTATATATATTCATACGCCAATCCCGTGATCTGACCATAAAGTTTGTATTTTTAAACGGCTCTTCCTACCAGAATCATACTATATTTCTGTTCCATGTTCTCAATGTTGCTTGCAAACAAATTAAATATATTCATAGGTCAAGTCAGCGAGATACTGACAGCTGGTAAAGGACTCAGTCATGTGAGCTGCAGACGATCAATGTTGATGTCTGAGAGCCATACTATCCGATCGGTTGATTGGTTTGAGGAAAAAATCACCCTCAGTGCTGCCGGTTGGGGTTCAAACCACGCGCTCCTCGGCAGACGAACCAAGCACGAGAGTGACAGTACGCCTCAGAGGGGGATTCGAACCACGACCTCCATTTACATAACCAGATGCACCCTTTCTCGCTAAACGTCTAAGATAATGTTCCACCAGCAGGGATTCGATCCCGGCCTCCTCCACTAGAATTAGATGATAAAGTGACCACAGGGATTCGAACCTCGACATCTGTCGATTATTAAGACACAATTGATCAAGTAACGGTACATTACATCTAATTTACTAACGAACCTTAATTAAAATATATTATTAGTCAATAGGACGAGAGAAAATAAGTAGGCTACATCTGGCCGAGATTTTGTATAAAAACCCACGCTTTTTTTAAATTTTTTCATTCTACTCTAACTTTCAAGCGAAAAAAAATAAAAAATGAGCTTCAAGCGTACGGCAGCTTGTATTTTATAAAACTGTCAGAGCCCCCCGCTATTTAACATATTCATACGTCAAGTTAGGTGGGCTCCATATGTAACCTTTATAGATATTATCAATACCTATAGATAATAATACAACTAATACTCTAAACTGTCAGAATCCTGCAATTTAACATATTCATAAGTCAAGTCATGTGATCTGCAGTACAAATAACTCTAGCGCACAAATTGATCGTAAATAAGTTAATGTAAGGCTTTCTTTAACAACGTGATGATTATTTAGCTTACAAATAATTTATTTAAGTTTTTATTGTGATTTTATGGTAGTGCACAAAATAAATTAATATCAGGCTTTCTTTAAAATGTGATGAATTAAAGATTTTATTTTTAAAAAACCGTCAAATCATGCGATCCACAACTTTGATTTTGAATGCAAACAAAAGTTTGTATTTTCTATAACTGCCATAACACCAGCTGTGTAACATATTCATACGTCAAGTCATGTGATTCGTGGTATAAAAACTTGCTGTCTGAATTTTTTTAAGTTCAACTGGAGGTGGGAAACATCAACCAGCCCACAGAACCAGTGGCGTTTCCGGACAGCTCCCTACCAGCACCATCTCTAGGGCCAACACCATCAGCCGGGGAGTGGCCGAAGGGAGTCATCCACATCCCGGCGGTGGATTTGGCAACAGTCGGCCCCTCATCAGCATCCCCAACCAGAATTAGTGGCCCGGTAAATCAGCTTGGTGGAGGTTTGTCCTCAGGTATCTCCCTTCTTCGTATCGTTGAGGAGAGAATTAAACAATTAAGGCTGTTTTTTATGTAGGGGGTGAATTGATGATAAAATTAGGGACGCCAGAAAGCTATCGTGACGCTCAAACCTGGCTCGAGGAGAAAATCAATGCTTTGCTAGCGCGTCTCCAGGATTTAGGAGTTAGCGGTGATGATCACGTATGTCTGTATTAGACAGCAAATACTTTACGTCAAGGCCTGTATTTGTGACATTTAGAAGATCAGATCAGCTTGATGCGCAGGCTGTGCTCTCTAATGTAGGACGAGTGTTAAAAGAAATGCTTCATTCCTCACTTCGTCCCCCTTGTATGTCAAGTTACACCACTTTTAAGAGCCGCAATAACCAAGATATCATTACTATTAAAAATAACGACACACTCTGTCTTGCCCGTCCATTGGTTGTCGCCAAAGCTATATGTGATAATAAATGAGATCCAGGATGCTTGGAGGTAAACATCTATATACCAATAAAGAAATGCCATAATATTCAAAAATACAAAGCAAAGGAACTATGGCATGATGTCCGTGTGAATCTTTTGAAAGGTGGTGGAATTACTTAACTGAAACAATGTCAAACATACCTCTCCAAATACAAAATCACCATGTGAAGGGAACGTTGAGGGATTCAAGTCTTATATGTGGGGCTTACCCCTCCAAAACATTCCTTTATGGGCTACCTTAATTTGTATTTTCACATAGATAATCAAAACCATTTTGACGTTATAACATCCTTGACAGCCGCATTTAAGTGCTCGTACTTTTGCCTTTTTTTTCACTCTATACAGTTCCATTAACATACCATTTTTCAAAGATTTAAGATTTTTTTTCATCAAGAAAACACGCTCTTTTTTTAATGATTCATTTTATGCACTAGGGGTACTTTTTATATTTTTTCATCCACCAGTACAACCCTCCACCTACCTGATTATTTCTAGTCAATACAATTATTTGTTTGTGTGTATTTTAATTCTAGTCAAAATTGTTTATTTTCTTGTGCATGTTTTAAATTTAAACTGTATATATATATAAAATTATATATATATATATATTCAAATTATCCTTAAACTGGTCTTTATAAATTAGTACCAAGGCCACTATTCCCTCTACGAGCTCAAGAAATTGATTATTGTTTCCATAATATACTTGAAGATGTAAGATAAATTGTATAACTATCATAGTTTGGAAATAAATATTCCAAGTATACTTTTCATTGTGTGATATATATTTGTAAAAACTTTTATTTGTGAAATAAATATTTCAAGTATACTTTTCGTGGTGTGAGATATATTTGTAAAAACTTTAATGTGTGTAAATAAATATTTCAAGTATTTGTAAAAACTTTTATTTTTGTAAATAGTTATTCCAAGTATACTCTTTTTGGTGTGAGATATATTTGTAAATAAATATTCAATGTATACTTTTCATGGTTTGAGCTATTTTAGTGTGAATAAATAATATAAAAACTGCTATGTTTTTATTTAACTTCTACACCCCTCCCTCCTATCCTATAAATACAAGTTCATTTAGCTTATAAGCTCAGTCTCAAACATTATGGACAAGTTGAAACATCCATTTTCGGCCATTATCACGGCCGTTCCGGCTGTGGAAAGTCACATTTTGTAGCCGACTTTATCCGTCACTTGGACAAAATGTGTGACGTTAAATTTGAAAAAATCACCTGGTATTATGCTTTATGGCAACCGGGATTCGAACAAGATGGGCCGAGTCCCCTCATCATATTGTGTAAGGGTTTGCCAGAAATGGATGACACCTTTAATTACTCACTTGACTCGTGGACGACCTGATGCGTGAAGCCAACGAAGTGGTCGTCATTCTTTTCAACAAAGGATGCCACCATCAAAATATTAGCGTCATGTACCTTACACACAATATATTCCACCAGTGCAGGGGGCAAGAGATTTTTCCTTATACGCACATTATATTGTGCTTTTAAAAAATTTCTGTGATAAAGCTCAGATTCAGCACTTTGCACATCAAGTCTGTCCTGAAAACCCCCATGTTTACAAGAGGATTACGCTGATGCTACAAGTACTCCCCACGGGTATATATTGTTAGATTTCAAGCAAGGTACACTCAAATGGTTCAGATATAGAACCCGCAAAAATGTCGGGTTATGCGTGAACCTACCATGCAAAAGCTATAAAAACACTGACACTTCCTGATTACAGATAATTTCATATCCATAAGTCCCAATGTGCTGAAGCAGGCCCCTCTGCTGCGTGCGATTCATCGCATGAACCCGTGGCAACGTGTTTGCCTTGCTGAAAATGGCAGACAAGAAACTGATTGACTCTGTTTGCGAGTGTGCCTACAACATTTTAAAAGGGCGAGTGCCATTGAAAAATGTGTAGAAGACAAAGTTACTTGCTCTCAAGCAGGTGTTGTGAAAGCTGGTCAAACGAGGAGAGTGATAGAAGAGGAAGAAGAGACGACTACCACGTTCAGAAAGGAGGAGCGTTCCTAGCCTTCCTTTTAGCACCATTAATCAGCGGTGTCCTCGATTCATTATTCAACAAGTAGAAAATGGAACACATGAAAAAGATAATATTGGTGTACCCGGAAACATTACACCGTTACGAGCAACACCACCAACAAATAGCATCGGCCACAAATCTAATGGTCTCCAAGCTGGACAAGGAAATGGAAAAATCCTCGCTTCAAACTTGATGACAAGTCTGAATGGATGCTATACCAACCAGTGCTACAGCGCTATCTGCACTTTAGTCAACACTCTCCCCAAATGAAAATACCACCACGACCACCCCTGAAGTGTCTGTACTTCCCATCTCTGCTGTACTCAATACTGTACCAGTACAGGCACGTAACAAACTGAGCTTTTATTAGAACATATCATTTCCCGAGGCGGTATCTCTTGGGACGCAAACGAGGAAGTGAGTATTCACGATACGCCCCCCCGTGAATCCAATATTGTTGATTTAATCAAGTATGTGTTTAGAGCAAGAAGACACAGCGAGCCGTCGGGGTGTCGAGAGTTTCTCAAAGCACTTCAAAAAATAAACGTCCCGAAAGAAAATATTGTAAATCCGAAAGGTTTGGCGCCCATTAGAGATACGACACCCGTAACCCAACCACATACACTATCGCAACGCCCTGAGAAAAAGAAACTGAAAAGGGTGGACAAAATAGGTGGCTACCGTTACGAGCATAATGGACCGTTTATCCAACATCTACTATGACCCTTCTCATCCTGCAAGGTTTGCAGGGGCGGCGTCGCTAATAAAGGTGTCAAAGAAAGCTCCGGACAATGTACGAGAATGGCTTCATGAGCATGACGCTTATACCCGACATTAACCTGTGATAAAAAGTTTCCACGAAACAAGTACGTGGTGTTAAACATTGACGATCTCTGACAAGCTGAGCTCAAATAAATGCGAAGTCTCGGAAAATACAACGACGGTGCAGTGTACTTGCTCACTGTCATAGACGTGTTTAGCAGGATGGCGTGGGTGAGGACGCTTCTATTCAAGACGGGAAGCGTCGTGAGAGACGCCTTTCGGGAATTTTTTCAAACAAAGTGGACGTAAAACTCTAATTTTACATACGGACAAGGGGACTAATTTCACGGTACGTTTAGTCTGGAAATTTCTCAATAAAGAAGGCGTGTATTACTACACCACTCATAATCCGGACGTGAAGGCAAGCATCGTGGAACGATTCAATAGAACTCTGAAAGGGTGCAAGTGACACTACTTTACAAAAATAGCACGTAATGCTATGTGGACGTCCTCCAAGATCTCGTCGACACTTACAATGACGCAAAAATTCCAGTATCAAGCTGGCACCAGCCGACATTTCAGAAACCAATGTGATTCAAGTGAAAGATAATTTTTTATGACAAACGGCGCCAGAACTCGAATAGTAAGACAAAACTCAAAGTCAGTGACATGGTACGTATTAGATAATCTAAAATGCTGTTTTAAAAGGGATACGAAAGGAATTGGAGTGAAGAAATTTTCAAAGTCAGCAGTGTCGTGTTGCGACAACGAGTTCTCTACAAGTTGACCGATCTTGACGGCGAGGAGGTTGAGGGAAGGTTTTACGAACCCAAATTGCAACGTGTACATCTTTCCTAAACTTTTAAAGTTGATAAAATACTACGTATCAAGGGTAATGGCGCCAGAAAGAAAGTGTACGTGCAGTGAAAAGGATGCCCCGCTAAGTTTAATTCTTGGATTCCTGCCATTTACGTCAGCGCCCTACCATAAAGGACCAGTTTTACATCACCTTGCCGAGCGACAGCACAATGGGATATTTCCCGAAAAATACCCTCGCGAATTTCACCACTCAACTAACCTACCGTTTTACAATCGACGGCCAGTGGGAAGTCACTCTCGTCGTATTCCAATATCCGTATTCTTTCACCACCGTACCCGAAGGCCAAAATAGTGTGTGGGTCAACTGGGTTGACACAAACGGTGTGGAACAAATATTCAAGGATCACATCCCACCTGGAAATTACAGCACTATCCATGAATTGGTCATAGCCCTATACGAAGTAGTGGCGTTTAAAAGGGATTCCGGTGTTGTATTCAAGTACACAAACCTTAACAAAAAAGTGAAAGTTGTTTTTCATCACCAAATATACAGCTTATGACTATTTAGTCAAATAAGTATACAGCTCGGTTTGGATCCTAATACTAATCAGATCAAAGTCCCAAAGTCAACATACGCTACCAACATTCTACTAGGCTTGCTCTACACGCATATCTTCAATGCTCAGCCAGTGGGTGATAATGTTGCACTGCTTTTACGTATCGTCTGTATCAACAACAAAAACTTTCTCTACGGCATACATAAGACAGTTAGCTATGATCCGTTGCACTACAGGCCCGTACTTTGAAGAGAAATTGAAAGCCTGGAAATCAATATAAGAAGAGACACTGGTAAACATGTACCATTTGAGTTAGGAAAAGTGTTCGTGAGATTTCATTTTTAACGATGATCTACATGAACTGTTCCTACCATAGATACTATACCAATCAGGCTAGAACAGGAATATCTTCGATAAACCACGGTGTTCCCTATCAACGCGGGCATGGAATATGAAGTTTTTCAGCGGCCTTTTCAAGAGCGTCGTACCTTAGCTGGGAAGTGGCGCTAAGGCCATTGTAAAACAGGCACTTCATACGGGTATCAACGTGCTCTCTGACGTCGCCAATTAGCGTGGTCATTTCAAAGAGGTCCTACGTCAGCGTGTCGGTGAGGCTGGAACAAAGATAAAACGCAAGGTGAAGCAGAAGATTGACACGCCGATGACCTGCTCAGGATATAAAGCACCGACGTTAGTCTTCTGTCGCTGTCCAAAGTAAAAAATGTCAAGAAAGAAGTGGTAGTTATATTCAGTTAAGATGGCGTTTCTAGATCCCCAGTCCTGTGAGTGCGACACCAGTGAACTCGATCTATTTTCCGTCCTATCCACGCAAAGAAATCTTGAATGTGGAAAATGGATCCAGTACAAACCTATCACTTCCCTCACCGATGATTCGCCCATCGAACTATCCATTACCGGTCAAGGCGAGTTCTATATCTATCTTTCAAATACCATGCTCTATATCAGGGTTGCTATCATGAAACACGACGGTGGCGCTTTCACCGAGGTTGATCAAATTGCTCCTGTCAACAATGGGCTATATTCAATATTAACACAGGTTGATGTGTTTCTAAAGCAAAAACTAGTCTCAACGCCCAACAACATGGATCCTTTGAGATCGTATATTTGGATGCTGCTCTATTACAACAGTGAAGTTAAAGAACAGATTTGACTTGCGGTCTGTGGTTCGCATACAGTCCCGGAAACTTTGAGGAGGTTGACACCGGCAAAAAGAGATTTGAGGTCCGTCGCATTCTCACGGCAAAAAGTAATAGGATGGATATTTGGGGTATCTACACGGGGATGTGTTTAACCTTGAGAAATCTCTTTTGAATGGCAACAAACTCAGAGTCAAGTTGGTCCGTTCCAGAGACGGGTTTAGTCTTATGACCATCCGTGAAATTCCACACGTTAAGGTTCACATATTTGAAGCCGGTCTTCTAGTGCGACGTGTCAAAGTAGAACCTTCTATACTTTTAGCACATTCCAAGGCATTAAACGTCAGTCCCACAAATTATCCCATTACCCGCGTGGAATTAATATCACTCACTATTCCTACGGGTGTGCAAGGGAAATCACTAGATAACGTATTCACCAGACAATTACCCAAACTGTGCATCGTGGAATTTGTATCAAAAACAGCGTTCAACGAATACACCACCAATAACTGTTTCAATTGCAAAACCTACGGCATGAACCGTTTCTCACTGTACATAGACAGAGAAAAAGTGCCGTAGAAACCGTTACAGCCCGATTTTTCAAACGGCAAATATGTTATGTCCTACCACAAACCGTTTTCTGGAACGGGTATCAATTTCATGAACGAAGGTAGTGACATCACACGGGATGTATTCCCTACGGGATATTATCTCATGACTTTCGATCTCACACTTAATCTGTCCACCTACATGATATCGCATTGGAATTTGATGAGACATGGCTATCTGAGCATCGAAGTGAGCTTAACCAGAGCTCTCGCCAAAACCGTCAACTTTATCATGTACGATAAGTTTGGCAACATCATCACGATCGATAAGGACAGAAACGTCGTGACCGATTATTGGAGTTAATATATACGACTTCCCGCCCCTTACGCAAATAATTTAAATCATCGATATCATTGTAGATTTCCAGAGCTTCATCAACGACAGCAAAGAGTGTATTGTCAAGGAACTGAGTGTTTTATCTGTATGTGGTACATTAATTCAACATTGGGTGTTATAACTCCATACGCTATCGAGGAACTTTCCGCCGCAGCTTAAAAGCAAGCCAACTACATCATCAACAAACTGAATGGTATTCCCTGGGATAGCGGTGATGTTGATTACAACCTACTTGAATCACTCATCTCCCGTGCTACAACGAGTGCAGAAATCGTCTACGTCAAGGGAGCAGAAAATAAAAAGTTTATAGCCAAACTACCCCTACGCCTCTCATAGATCTCTACGACAGAGGTTGTTCGTCGTTGAAAATACTTAAATACCGCCGCACCATGTGCATGGTACATAGTTCTGTATGACATTTTTGTTCAGCCTCCATCGTTTGGGGACTTCGAGATTTTATGATTGAAGATGGCCACTCACACCATAAGACGTGCGCTGAAAACAAACTCATGGTTCCGTTCTGTAGGGTCGGGAGCTTTCCCTGCTGATCAAATATCTGTAATAATAGCGGGACCTGCTACTGTCGTCATCAACACGAATCCACACACAAAGCCTGGAATGCATTGGGTCACCATCTTTATCGACAAGAACGGTGTGAGAGAATACTTTGACAGGTATGGTTTTCCACTCCGTATAAAGTCACATCTGGCATTTATACGAAAATACACTTCCCGCACGTCTCTTATCCTCAGAAGTTTGCGGCATTATTATCTCATGTACCTTCTCTATCGCACCCGAAACATTCCAGGTGAAAACTTTCCTAACTCTATCCTTGCCCACCAATCATACAAGCAATGATACTAAGGTGGTGAGATATTACAACACATTTTTCAAGACACTAGGGTCCTGCCGTTCCTCAAAACGCTGCGTCCAATTAGCGTGCGCCTATAAAAGTGACATCCCGACGGCGTACTGGCCATAACATGACAGTCGTCGAATATATCGAACATCATGGAAAGTTAAGACGTTTGCACTCACAAAGCAAAGCCTGTGAAGCCGCTTGACATCAACAGTATTTTCAACACTTTTTTCCCGCTGGACGAAGTCGACACCAAACGACTCATCGTTGGCATGAGCGTCAAGAACAACTTTACGCCCTATGTCCAGCTAGAAAAATTCGGAGATAATTGTGTTGTCTCTAACCGTACAGAGTAGCAAGAACTGGCAACTACTAGTCGGTCATATTAAAGTTTTTCAGCAACATGCAACCTCCTCGAAAGATTAGTCTGATTAATCATGAAATCGCTTTGAGACGCATGTGAGGTGACCGTATGGTCGTCATCAGCGAGAAACAAAACGCCGGAATCAAACGGGTCGCCTATCCATCACCTAGCTGGGTGAGTCTTTGTGAATTGTGGTACCTCATCGACGTCACCGTTGACCGACGGGATATGGGGTCGACACACTTCGTACGATATTGTAACAATTTGATTGACACATTCGTCGTGGATGTATGCGACACTCTAACAGAATCAGCGGATATCATCAATCTTGAACAGCCTACGATGGAAACGCACATCAGAAACCTGGATTTTATCGGTGCTACCCACTATAAATGTCAAGTCGACTGCTTGGACTATTACATGCTAGATTGTGAACTAACTAAAAACAATTTTAGTAACCCATCTTAGAGACACTGTAAAAAACGTATAAACGAATATATGCGTTATTGCTGTTAAAATGTATGATAAATATTATGTATATCTGTGAAACCTTTAATGTATGGCTGTAAACCTTTAATGTATAATAAATATATGTTTTGTAATATCGTGATTTATTAATTCATATCCTGTCTGTCCCTTACGCGTAGTGAAACCATATACGAGTCTCGAGTTGTCTAGACGCTAACCTAATACATCCCACATGTCGACGGTAAGTACCAAACAGCCAATTTCAGTAGATTTTGAAGGATAGCGCCCCCTATCTGAGAATTATAAATCACTGTGACGTTTTCATATGGATAGAGAGAGGATCCTGATTGTGTATGATAAGAGCTGTGTCAATGCTTCCGCTATTCTTGTCTCGACTCATCTTTTCAACCCCGCCAAACTGGTGCCAGGTTTGCGATGACATCACAGGGAAAACCCATTACCATATAGATGGGGGAGGGTTTCGACATCATTCAAGGTCGTGTTCTATTTCTGTCATCAGTCATCAGGGAAAACCTATTGCCATATAGAAGAGGAAACAACGAGGGTTACCAGGGTTACTGACCTCATGTACTAGTTCACGTTTCAAGGTCACTATCTATTTTTGACTCGACTTCTCTTTATGAGGCGGCCAACTCGCACCAGGTATGAGTCATCAGGGTCCCGACAGTGCGATGACGTCATCGAGAAAACTCGTTGCCGTAGGAGGGTTACCAGGGTCAATGACATTGTGCACTAGATCACGGTTTCAAGGTCACAATCTATTCCTGTCTCGACTGGTCTTGTCGAGCCGCCAGATTGGCGCCAGTAATCAGTGAAAACCCATTATCACATAGAAGGGAAAGGGGACGGTTACAACAATTAGTGACCTCATATACTAGCTCATGGTTTCAAGGTCTATTCCTGTCTAAACTTGTCTTGTCGAGCTGCCAAACTGGCACCAGGTATGAGTCACCAGGGAAAGACCAGGGGGAGTGTTGCGACATAACACGCAATGATTACGTCATACAGTTCGGGGTTAAAGGTAAAAGGTCAAACTTCTGAAACGCCAGGCCATCTACTGATATATTAACACCTACATCGATGCTCTCATGGCTTAGCGCATCACTTGTTTTGGATTATATTGATGATGAAAATGGTATTGGGGTTCAAATCCCTCTCTTGTGTACTTGTGGAGCTTTTATCTTAAATGTTTTGCTAATCTCCCTGCACGCAAATGCCGTAAAATTTATTATAAATTCTACCTTACTCATTCCTATTCCATCAGGTTAATTGATACATTCATATCTCCCACGCGAGTTCCAATATCAAGATTTATATATGAAGGCGTCATTCAATGATAACACTAGTCTGCACGACATCAGATTATTGAAAACTAATATGTGTTTTTGGCTCACTTTTGGAGTGCTGATTACAGAATTGTTCTTAATTCTATTCTATCACGTACAGTTTTTTCACAATGGACCCAAATTGAATTCCAACATTTATCGCTGGGAGCAATATATGTGCCAGTAGGTAATGCGTATTGTTGGAGGGAAATTTCGCAATCCTGACCTGTAAGCCTTTAGTTTCGTACAACTGCTGCTGTTTGGTGTCCTTGTCTGACCTTGGAAGTATTGTGACTCTCAGACAATTACATTTCCAGAGTTGTGCTCATTGAATCTCACTATTGTGATTGCAGTTATTGTTGTAATCTTACAATGTCTACACGCAAGTGTGTGAATAATCCTTATGTTTTGGTTACAGTTGTAGGAAATATGTAGTTCTTAAGCAACGAACGGACATAACAGACTTTGGGAAGAAAGCTTACTATGCTTATTTTAAAGTGATGCTTGGTGACCAGGATAAGGTATGGGTGCCAAAGACAGTTGGCCGCTATTGTGTTGAGAGGTTAGGTTATGGGCAAAAGGTAAGAAAACGTGCATGCCGTTTGCAATTCCTATGATGTGGAGGGAGCCTAAAGATCACCTTAATGACGGTTACTTCTGTTTAGTTAATGTTTAGGGGTGCAATTCGAAAAATAGGAAGCAAATTTTGTATTCAAGCATTCCTTCAGCCATTAGGCCAGTTGCACCTCTTCCTACAGCTGTTTTAGAGAATATGGCAGAAGATGATGTTGAAAGTGAGCGTGATGTAATCTATGAAGCCGATAGTGATGATGTCTACAAGCCTGAAGACAACCTAACTCCACAAAGGTTCTCGCAGAGGGAACTTAATGATCTAGTACGTGATCTGAATTTGCCTAAGGATTATGCATAACTACTTGGTTCCCGGCTTAAAAGTAGGAATCCTCTGGCACCAGGAACACATTTTTCATGGTACAGACACAAAGGAAAAGAACTAGTTCCTTTATTCTCAAATAACAATTCCTTGGTATACTGCAATAACTTAAACGCGTTAATGCACTTCTATGGCATTGAACATGATCCTACTCAGTGGAGACTTTTTAATGACTCATCCAAGAGAAGTCTCAAAGGCGTGTTACTGTATAATGAGAATGTGTATGGGTCTATCCCTTGGGCCCATTCAGTTTAAATGAAAGAGACATTCGAGAACATGGAGGTACTGTTAACAAGTATCCAGTATGCGGAACACAAATGGCCAATGTGTGGTGTTATTGGAATTCTATTAGGACAACAAGCTGGGTACACTAAACTACAATGCTTTCTATGTGAATGGGACATTCGGGCAAAGCAAAGGCATTGAAGTGTTAGAGTTTGGCCAAAGCGAAGGAATTTTGTGCCTGGAACTAAAATCGTCTAGCACGAACCACTTGTAAACCCGCAAAAAGTCTTGCTTCCACCACTACACATCAAATTGGGCTTAATGAAGCAGTTTATAAGGGTTTTACCACAATATGGGCCGTGCTTTAAGTACCTTTCTATGAAATGTCCCTTCATCACACAAGAAAAATAAAAAGCTGGAGTTTTTGTTGGTCCACATATCCGCAAACTGAAAAAGGACGAAGATAATGAGAAAACAATGAATGAGAGAGAGAAAGACGCATGGACCGCCTTCCAATCTGTTACCGAAAACTTTCTAGGGAATAACAAAGATCCAAATTACAGGAACATTGTTAAAACAATGTTGGAAATCTTCAAGAAGTTGGGTTGAAACATGAGTGTAAAAGTACCCTTTCTACAGTCCCATATTGAATAATTTCTGGAAAATCTGGGACATTATAGTGAAGGGCAAGGTGAACGCTTTCCCCCGGATATTAAGGAGATGAGGAAGAGGTACCAGGGGAAATGGAATGAAACTATGATGGCCGACTACTGTTGGATGTTGAAGAGGGACAGTAAAGATGGATGATCTGCAAGGAAGTCAAAAAAGAGAAAGATTGAAAAGTAATGGAACACTGGTTGCTTTTTGTTTTGTTACAGAGTAGTCACGAAAGTATTAGGAGAGTTCTTTACAATATTTAAAAAATGCGTTTGTAAAAACAAAACCTTGTGTTTGAACATATTTATGCTTAAATAGGTAAATTCTTGAAAACATAACCTCTTGATTTGTGTAAAGGCCCGACGTGATGGAAAAAAATGAAATTCATTTCTAGAATCAGCATTAAAAATAGATTTAAGAACACCTATTTTCAAAAAACCATCTGAGAGAAAATTAAAAAATGCAGACTTGTGTAATCGATTGCCACAACGACTATTCTCTTACCCTCTGATTTTCATATTCTTATAATTGTATCTATAATATTTTAATCGCTTTTCCTATTTTAAATTAAAATTATTTATTTCTTTATAACCTAATCTAACAAAAGGAATTATATTTGTTGATAAACTCAATTTTTATATTATATTTAATCTAATTTAATTAACTAGCTGGCCATAAGTAGCTCGAAATTTCATACATACCAATCCTAACTTGACATCCAACCTCCTTCAAATTAATTTTCAAACTATCCTCTCATCTGTTAACTTCAGGTTTCCCAACTAAAAGGTTGTGTACACAGTTAACATTCATAATCAAGCGGATATAATATTTGTATGTATAATTAAATATTCCAAAGTTCTCTCACGCCAAAACTACTTGTTTCGAAAATGAAAATTTCATTTACAATTTAATATAATCTGCACTAAAGCCGTTTAGGATTTTGTATTATCTGATCTTACAATATTGATAGTAGAAATGTAAATAAGGAAGCAAGGCTGGTAATATATAAGTATCGGTTGTTTGGAAATAGATTAAGAAGCTATCTTTTTTTGCACCACTTCATACTACCCGTTAGGTTTATACGCTTATATAATAATTAAGCTAATGATTTTAGGGATAAAGAAGGTTGAATGTATAGGATGTGTACTCGTATTTGTGTGGAGGAATAATGTAAAACAATATTGCTAAAATCAACCTCAGGATTTCCGACAAAAATTTGAAACTCGATATTTCCATAATCTGCAGTCTAGTCTACTGTGAGAGTTGCACGTTAGACCATAGGGCTACGAAAGCGGGTAAGAAGCTGATTAAACAACATTTAATGTACTTATTTTGCAATACGTCCTGCTCTTTATCCAAGACACTGACATTAAATCGCCCTATGGGGGTAAGGATGAGGAATCTAACAATTAAAGTGAATGTACAGTACTGTACATGCCTGAATAACTTTCATAGACATATTTTCTGAAATATTACCCAACCCCCCCAAGTAAGAAATTTCTAAAGCCCTTGACAAAAAAAAAGGGAGTCTGGCGCATAATATAATCATCCCTAGGGGCGCAAAAGTTTTAAATCCTCCACTGGAAGTATTTAGGAAAAAATCGCAAGGAAGGCCAAGGATGAGATGAAAGGAGAAATAGCAAAAATTGTTCAAGTGTGAAAAGGATAATGGAAGGAATTAAAAGAGGAAGAATGGTGGAAGTTTAGAATAAAATGGAGGCATTTTACTAAACTGACGCGGCCACAGGCTATAGTAACCGCTGCCATTAGCTATTATAGTTCCAATTTTTGCTAATAGAGGGTGTCATGTGGTCATCAAAACAAGCCTTCCAGCCGTTAATCTCAGCTTACTAGACCGGAGCTGCTCATTTATTAAATAACTTATTTTTCCTTAAGAAGCTGAGTTTGACCCCATTCCAGACCCACTGCTTTACTGAAAAATTCTGGAAGCACCAGAGATCAAACCCAGGATGTCTGGTTCTGTATATATCATGGTAATTTTATTCAATTCACTGGTTCCTTGTGAGTATATTGATAGTGTTAAATTTGCTATTTAATATTTGATAAGCAAAGATCGGGATTTGATGATTTCAAATAATTACAATTTAGTATTTACCATGTCCATTAAACTATTCAAAGAGCACAGTATACTTAGAGCTATCTAGTGGACAATTATGAAAGCTGTGTTTCCATGGTTAATAAATTGATTTTTGATAGTTTTTTGTCTATCTCTACATCATGGGCATTCTTTTGGAGACCATAGACTTGAAATATACTTAGCTACATAAAGGAAATCACTTCTCAAACCGCGAAAAAAACAGGCTTACCAAAAATATAAACATTTCTACATATTTAAACCTCCCTACTTTGCAAAATATTATGTCATTAGTTATTTTACCGTTATGAATCTTATCCCCTAAAGAAACAACATTTGGTGAGATCAGAACCATCTTTCAACTAACAATAATTTCTTAGCATCCACCAGCATTTGGGCATATTTTATATGAAATGAGAAATATTTGAAAACGCTTCAAGATATCACATTTCTTAGATTTATTGAACTGTATCTATTTCATAAAAATTTAAATAAGCAACATTATAAGAAGAATAACTATGTTATTACAAATTTATTAACTGACATTTTTGTAAATTTAACATTTTTACCCTATCATATATTAATTTTCTTTGAGTATCGATATTCTTATTCGCGTTGATACAATTTTAGTGCTATAATTAGGAAGACATGGCATGAGTAGTAATTTTGGAGCAGGTTATAATAACTATTAAATTATAGCCTTCATTTCTTTTTTTGTGTATTATCTTTTAACTTTGGATCGCACAGTACCTACCACCATTTCCAAGGTACGAGAAAGAGTTGTATTTTGTGATTATTGATCCCTAAATTATGATAGCAATATTTCTTAGACACAGCTAGTGAGGTGAGTTGTTTTTATTCAACCGAACACCCAGTGGTCTCAAGAAAAAGTGTTATGACACATTTGAGTTAGATGAGGGAAATATATTTATTTTAGTATATTCTCTTAAGTTGGATGTTTAGGAGTGGCGCCCATAATATATGTGTTAGATTCAATAATGTGTTTTATCACAAGGTAAGTGAAACATGTTTGATTGATACGCTTGTCAGGATACAGTCTAGACGTTACTTATCAGAAACTTTTGAAACAAATAATGAGTTGAAACAAGAGATGTACTCTACTCATTACTTTTTAATCTAGTTTTATATTATGATATTAGGATAGTGCAAGAGAGTAGAAAAAGGTTGACATAAAACGGTATTATACAGATATTAATTTAGAAATTACTGCCAATCTCATATCATTTGATAGAGTTAATGAGTTTAAATATTTATCAAAGCTAGTGTTAGAAACATAACTCAATTTCTCCTTACTAAAGATAATATATATATAAATACAATAACTCAATTTGGCATTGGAAAACATTGTTTTCCGTTGCTTAGAGACTTTTGTAAACAAGATTAAAAATTTTACATTAAAAATAATAGATTGTATTACATTTGAAGATTTGAAAGTAAATGATTTTTAATGATCTTTGTTTTATGATTTTCCTGTATTCAAATAAATTGTATTCATTTTTCCGTATCAATTTGTTCATAAAATCTGGCGACCGTGACAGGACTCAGAAAAAATAAGTGATATTAAAAACTTGAACAGGAAACGTGTTGTATAACGCAGAACGTTTACAAAAGTAATAACTTCTCTAAGAGCTTTTCTGGAGAAGGAAGAAATTGATATAATCACGATCCAAGGAAATTATACGTTGCTGAAAGTAAAGGCTTGCCTCTTACACAGTTTGGATCAGGAGATATTATAACAACTCATAGAGACAGAGGCGACAGAAGATGACCTGATCAATGAGGTAAAGGTAGTGGACAACTACAAAGTTAAGTTCCATGTTTTAGCAGCTGCTGTCTCTGATGCTGCTGCTGTTCGGAATAAAGAACATGAAAATGAGGCTCAGTCATCTGTAAGAACTATCCATAATCTAAGAAGTAAATATCATCTTCCTAAGATTGAATTCAGAAAATTCAGTGGGAATTTACGAGATTGGTTGGGTTTTGGAACCAGTTTCAAAAGATTATTGAGGATCAGGAGTTAGATATAGCTGACAAATATTAATATCTTATCCAAGCAAATTTACCTAATTCCAAAGCCCTTGATATTGTCGACAGTATCCCGACAACTGGATAAAACTATCCCAAAGCCATACAGAAACTTAAATCACGCTTGAGTAAAGATACTTTATTGGTAGAGGTTTATACTAGAGAATTATTATCACTGTTTAGTTGTAATAATGTTGACCATTACAATTAATAAGTTTTCTCATAATTTAAAATAAAGGATTTAAAACTTCTGCAATAAAGTTATAACCAAGATCAACAATGATATACCAACAAAAAAACATTTAAAATACTGCTGCCAACCATAGAGCATAAAAATTAGTAAACATTCCACACACCTTGAAAGAATAATTTCAATGAAACATATAAATAATAAAGATAATTACTAACTAAACAAGTGAAATGAGTTAGCAACAAATGGTTCATAATTTAAAGGACATCACTATTACACACAAACATTACTGAAAAAACAAGTTTGTACACATATATGCTGAGTTTTTTTCCTTTGGAAGTGGACACAGTTTTGTGATGGCTCTCTTCAGCGAGCCACCTGCGGTCCTGAGAGTAATCACACGAAGGATTCAATCTGTGCCAGGATGTAATTCAAGTACTTGGTCAAGTTTCTAACTGAGTGGGGGGGAATTGTTCTCACGAATGAAAAAATTTTTTTCCACTGGAATGTTGTGGCCATGTGTTCTCCATTTCATTCCTTTGCTGGAGTTCGGCTAAGTATTCCTTGGACTACCTGTCCCAAAAATGCTGAGAAAGTTGTTGCACATACTGCCAGCGTGATAGTCGCCAGTGTGATAGTCGATTACCTTGAAGTGATGCCAGGTTTGGATCTGGAGTAGTCACCAGTGAGTCGTCTCTTATAAAAAAAAAAGCGGGGGTAAGAAGAGAAAGGTTGGAAAGATCACTGGGCAGTGGTGTTAAAGGACGGGAGCTTAGACACGCCTCTGCTTGTGTTAAAATCGTGTATAGCTCCTGATATTATAAGCGTGACATTTCCCAAAATTCTGTGAAGATGATATTTGACCAGCCTAATTCCTGATTCCCATAAGCCATCGAAATGTTGCGCTCGTGGAGGTGTAAAATACCATTCAATGTTGTCTTTGGATTGAGTGGATGTCACTTCAGTTTAATGGCCATCAAAATTAAGTAGATTGCGAAGTTCCAGAAGTTCATTGCTTGCTCCAACAAAATTGGTCAAGTTATCAGAATAAATATGAAGACATTGGCCTCGCCGTGCTATGAATATTCGTAAGGCTGCTAAGAATGATTCTGTAGTTAGATCACTCGCTAATTCAAGGTGAATAGCCTTGGTATCGAAGCATATGAAAAGCGCTATGTAGCTCTTTATTTTCTTCTCTCCTCTTCTTTTGCTCTGTAGTATTTGTATTGGACCACCATAGTCAATTCCTGTATGCAGAAATGAACGAGTGGATTCTACTCTGCTCTTGGGAAGTTTTCCCATAGTTTGCTGTACGCCTATGAGCATGGCCTTGAAACATTTAATACAATTGTGCACAATCTTCCTGCATAAGTTTCTACCATTGAGTGGCCAATACACTTGTCTTAGTGCACTAAGCATTGCTTATGGCCCAGCATGAAGTTGTTTCAAGTGTTCGTTGTTGGCAATTAATTATGTCAGTTTGTGTCCTTGAGGTAGCACAATTGGATGTTTCTGATCTGGTGTTAGGTTGGATTTTTTTAAACGTCCACCCAACATGATGATTCCATTGTTGTCTAGAAAAGGGTCCAGGGAATAAAGTTTGCTCCTTTGATTAACTTGATGATGTAATCTTTGATATGAAAGTTCTTTCTGGAACCTTTGTTGTTGCATCATTTTAATTATAGGTGTTAGTGCTAACTTGATTTCATTCACTGGAAGAGATCCATTACGACGTGATTCGTTAGTATGTCTGGTATTGCAAATGAATTTTAAGCAGTATGAAACTATGTGTAAAAGTTTGTTAAGCGATGAGAATTTATCAATTAACGCACAGTCTGGAACTATGATGACAAGCGTGGTGTTATTCATACTCCTCACAAGCACCTCTTCATTTGGAACCTCCAGAGAGCCAATAGGTTTCATCCATACGCTAGAGTCCTGGATTAGCCAATCTGGACCATGCCACCACAAACTCGAATTAACTAAATGATCAGCTGACACATCTCTAGACACAATGTCAGCAGGGTTTTCATGTGTTCTGACATGTCACTAATTTTCAATTTTAGTGATTTCTTGAATTTTGGCATCTCTGTTTGCCACGAATGTATTCCAATTTTATGATGGTGATGCCAACCATGCTAACAAAATACAGTAAAACCTTGGATTGCGAGCATAATTCGTTTCGTAAACATGTTCGTAATACAAAGCACTCGTATATCAAAGCGAATTTCCCCCATAAGAAATAATGGAAACTCAGATGATTCGTCCCACAACCTAAAAATATTTAATCTAAACATGATTAATACCTTTTTTATTTTCGTTATTTAAATGTAACTGTACTGTAAGCAAATTTATTTATTAAATTTAATAGTGGCTGGTGTGAGGTGGACGAGAGAGATAGGAGGAGGAGGTGTGATATTGTTTAGGACGACTTTCACTGTCACTAACGGAATCACTGCTATATGTTGGCTCATTGGAATATTTTTCTTTTTGTGCGACTTTAACAAAGAACCTATTCAATGACACTGCTCGGCAGACAAAGCGTAACCATAGTACTACTCGTATTGCAAGATATCGCTAGTTTATCAAGTTAAAATTTATTGAAAATTTTTGTTCATCTTACAAAACACTCGCAGACCAAGTTACTCGCAATCCAAGGTTTTACTGTAGTTGAATCAGTCTAGTAGAAACATTTGGTGATGTTTTTATTAAGGGCTACCAGGGTACGATGGATAAATTCGGCTAATAGTAATCTCCACATAATTCTAGTCTTGGCAACGATGCTTTTTTGAGGGGAACTACATGGGACTTAGAACAAATAAGGTCAACTTTACCGCAACCTCTTGAGTCTCTGCTTCTTAAATAAAACATGTGCCATTAACAGATTCCGTAGCATCTGAAAAACCGCGTATCTCCAATTCAACGGTTGTGTCACCTGCTAGAATAATTCTGCTGATTTTCATTTTATCGAGACTTGTGAGCGATAAAAGTCATTGTTTCCACTTTGAGTGCAAACTGATTGGGACCGATTATTTCCAACTCAATTTTATATGCCACAATTTTTGGAGGATAATCTTGGCCTTTAGGATGACTGGTCCAATCAACCCCCAATGGATCAAAAATATCAGCTGTCACCCACAAAATAGTTCGTTTTGTGACTCGAGTTGCTAAGTTTTGTAACACGTTAACTGAGTATTGAAAAGTGTCACGCATATGATCCCACAGCAGACCTAAAGTCTTGATTGTGCTATCTTGGTCAACTGGAAGAGTCAGATTGCTCTCTCTATATTTAGGGGGAATGTTGGCCAACAGCTCTTCCTCATTATCACACCATTTCCTTAAATGAAATCCGCCACGTTGTAAAAGTGCTATCAGGTGATTTTGAAGGGTCACAGCTTCTTAAATGGTGTCCAGACATTTCATGAGTTCATCCACGTAGAAGTCCTTCGCAACCACCTCTGACGCCATGGGATAGTGGTAATGTTCGTCTCTTCCCAACAGTTGCAAAATTCGTGTTGCTAAGTATGGTGCACAAGCTGTTCAATATGTTACCGTCAGCAAGCGATACACTTGATGAGGCATGCTAGGATTATATCTCCAAATAATCTTCTGTAAATTCATTTGTGACGAATGAATTTTAATTTTGCGGTACATTTTTTCAATGACTGCTGTTAGCACCGATTTGTGCTTTCTTAAGCGTGTGATAATGGAAAATAGATCATCTTGCACAGTTGGACCAACCATCAAAATATCATTCAACGATGATCCAGAAAAAGTTTTTACTGATGTATCAAATACGACGCGAAGCTTGGTCGTTGTGCTCGATGTTTTAAAAACTGGGTGGTGTAGAATATAATATTCCAAATTTGATTTTGAACTAATGTCTTGCTCTTGCAATGGTTCCATGTGCCCAAGAAGTTCGTATTCACCCATGTATTAACAATATTGCTCATGTATTTCAGGTTGTCTAGCCAGCCTTTTCTCTATTTGATCAAATTTTTTTTTTTAGCTAGCTCCCTTGAATCCCCCAAGTTCTTTGAATTATCTTTAAATGGTATTTTAACAATTTATCTTCCTTCTGGTGTCCAAGATATGTATTCTGAAAAGTGTCTTTCGCACTTCAAATCATCACCAGAGTAGTCGTTTGTAGAATTACATTATTCAATCTTCCAAAACTTCTAAAGTTGTAAATCAATATTGTGTGTAGAAACAAAATGGCAAAATTTTGTTGGTGATGAACATTCGCGAAATACCTATCCTGCCACAATCCAACCTAGATTTGTTTTCTGTAAGATGGGTGATTCATTGAAATGTTTAACTTGACTTACGCATATCAAATCCCAAAAGATCTCAGCTTCAAGCAAAATATCGATTTTACATGGCACATAGAATTTAGGATCAGCTAAAGTAATTGTTGATGGAATTGTCCAAGAAGAAAGATCAATACGTGTGGTTGGAATTTGTTCTGTAATTTAAGGTAAAACAAGGAAATATAGATTCGATTTATAGGCATTGAATCTGGATTTGATGGATGTTTTGACGTTATATGTAGCTTCATTTGAAGATGCATTTATACCCGTAACATGCGTAGAAACCTTGATTCGTTTAAGACCCAATTGCTGATACAATGCCTCAGTTATGATATTTTACTGATATCCGGAGTCCAACAATGCTCTGTAAGTAATTTTAAGTTCCTTTAGCACCTACAATGAAAATCAACGCTGTGGAAAGAAACAACTAACATTGTTTTTTGACACTGCCTGAAGAATGAATTTCAGTCACTGATGATTGTGACTGCAAGTTGGTGTCAATGCATCGATTAGTTTCATTGTTGAGAGATATTGAATTTTAATCAATTGTTACATTTTCAGTAAAGTATAATAAAGTCTTGTTTGATTTTTCATACAATTTGCAAGAACCTGACTTGCATTGACCTAATCTATGACCTGGCTTGAGGCAGTTCAGACATAAATAAAGTTTTTTGGCCTGTTTGAACCTATCTTAAATATAAATTTTCAAGTACTTTTCACAATGAAACAATGGTTGTTGAGCCTTGCATAAATTACATGCAGCATACTGTGACACTAAACATGTGTTTCCAAATTGTTTGGAGTATGAACTTGCTTTCACGAACGGCTTATGTGTATTCTTTGTGGTTTGTGGTTTGATAGTTTGAAGACGATTAGTTGAAATAACTTCAAGTACCTGACACCTACACTGTAAAATTGTGTAAGGTCAGACAATGTTGGTAGCTTATCTGATGATGCCACCCATTGCCATTTACGATACGTAGTCGTGTCTAGTTTGGAACCAAGTAAGTGAACCATTAATGTGTCCCAACTATCAGTGGGTTGATTTAATGCCTTGAGAGTTCTGATGTGTCTTAGTGTACTATTTAATAACTGTCTTAAGGAAGTAGGCGATTCTCTCTCCACCTTTGGTAGGTCAAAGAGAGCCTTTAAGTGTTTCTCGACAATTATTTTCTTGTTTTGAAACCATTCTTCTACTAAATTCCATACTACTGTGTAGTTGACTGACGTAAGTTCAAGGAATGGATGACATATGCGGCGTCGCTTTCAAAGACGACAAAAGATAATGAAATTTCTGTGTATTAGTTAGTGACTCATTGTTGTGTATAAGTGAATTAAACGGTTCAAAAAATGGTTGCCAATCTTCGTAACTTCCACTAAAAAAAAAAGGCAAATTTATTGTTGGGAAATTGACCGACATATTTGTTTGTAACTTTGTTGTGGTAATTGAACTGGTGTCATGGGTGTGTGTTTGAGTATATTCTTCAACTGATGCCATTAAATCAAAATATGTGTTCTCAAAATGTTCACGTTCCTTTAAATATAAGTCACTGTCATCAATCAATTCTATTTGTGATTGCAAAGAATCGTATTCTGACCAACAATGATCTAATTTTGATAGTCGCAGTTTTAATTGAGTTAATGAACTTGGTTGAATATCAAATGTTTGAAAATACTTTTTAAATCTTGTGTCTCTAGCTTTGACTTGTCCCCTTCTTGATACAAGGCTCTTTATATCTGTGTCTGTGGCCATGTTGAATAACAAAGCGTTTAAACACAAGCAAAACTACAATAATAGAGACGTGCTATAATGAAAGGAAAGAGGAAGGTAGGTACAATAGATACAGTAAGGGATTAAATTGAACTGGACTCACTTAATTTAAGACTTGTTTCTTGACAAGACACATATGTAAAGATCTAAGTGCCTTGTTTTCTATGCACTGAATAAAAACTGCGATATTTAGTAAAATATGACTTGTTATTAGAGCTGCGTAAAAACAAAAACTTCCTCGCTGTCTGAGCCCGGAGGACCAAAATGTTTAATTGTAATAATGTTGACCATTACAACTTATAAGTTTTCTCATAGTGTAAAATAAAAGATTTACAACTTCTGCAATACAGTTATAACCAATAAGACAAAAAACAACAATGATATATCAACAAACAAACAACTGAAAATCTGCTGCCAACCATAGAGTATGAAATTTAGTAAACAATCATTAATAAATGCCAGTAGCGTTTCTGATGTCTCTTTCCTGTATGATAAAATCGAAACTCACCTTAGTGCTTTGGAGAGTCTAAGAGTAAATACAGTGACATATGTTGCGATGTTGTTCCCTTGGATACAATCATGTTTGACTACAGATATGTTAAGCGATTGGGCGAGGGGTGGTGGAGGAAAAGAAAATGAGGCTGAAGAACGTCTTAAGTGTTTGATAAAGTTCCTGGAGAAATGAGGTATAAGGGAAGGAGAGGATCAAGTTTTCTTTCAAAACTCCGCATAAAATTACCATCACCAATAATCCTGATAAGTGGAAAAGGGACGAGCTAATTTATCCTGCTACAGAGGATGAGATTTTGAGACACTATTTACCTCATCGCGCTGTCATGAAGGAAACAGGTGCAACCACGCCCGTGCGCCCTGTATTTGATGCCTTAGCAAATTAGTTTGGAGACCCTTCTCTAAATAATTGTTTGTATGATGGTCCCAACCTAATTGAATTGATTATGGCTATCCTTCATAGATTCAGGAGAGGGAAATAGGAATTGTTGCAAACAATGAAAAAACTTTTCTTCAGATAAGTATCCACGAAGAAGATAGGAAATATCTTTGATCATATCTATGAGATCTTCAGACACACAAGATTGGTAATAAGGTTAACATGTAATGACTTCCTCTTGGTGACAGTTTTGGAGTTGAAGAAATATTTACAAAACACTCATTTCAATCCCCTGATCACTAAACGACTTGTATAGAGCTTCTATGTAAACAACGTTATCACGAGCATTGACGGTGAATTAAAATTAGATCAGTTTATCCAGCAATCTAGTGAGGTCTGATCTGAAGGCAGATTTAATTTGAGAGGTTGGTAATTCACGCAAGATGGGAAAATCTACCCCTATCTCTTCTGTATTAGGAATGTTATTGAATCGGCCAGATAGTACGATGATTCTGAATGTGGACTGGTTGAATAGGTGGGATGTACGAGAAGTGACAAAAAGTAAATTCTTGTCTCTTGAGCAATGAATCTTCGATCCTGTGGTAGTGACATGTACCATTACTATTTGTGCAAAATTGTTGATTCAGAGGACATGGAAGTATCACATTGGATGGGATACAGTGGTATATTAAAAATCCGAAGCCGAGTTTTTCACCTAGGTAAAGGATCTGTTTCTACTGGTGGAAATAAAGATTTCTCAAGGGTTTTGAGATGTGATCGTGTATAAATTAATGTCTTCTGTAAGCCAGTCAACATGCTTATGTAGCAGTTGCTTTCGTTAGATGTGAATCCAATGATCATCACACAAGTGTGCAGCTATCTGAAGCAAGATCACGCGTAGCCACCCTCAAAAAATAACTGTCCTATTTTATAAATAATGTTGATGTTTTTTATGTTCGGAATTTTCTACAGTATTGGCTTAGATTTGTAGGAGTGATAACTGGTCTGTTTTTATTTTTGAGAAATCGGGTGAATGAGATTAGGAACTTGACCGATCCCAGTCGTTGGCGAAATATTCCAGGTTCAATGAACGCAGCTGATTTGCAATCACGTGGATGTTCTGTTTCTCAGCTGGTGGATTCCCGATGATGGGAAGGCCCTGCCTGGATACACAATTCACCAAACGGTTGGCCAGGAGCAGAACCTGTGTATAGTGAAAAAGACATATCTTAGGATATGAAGAAAAATCCAGTGAATGAATTTCTTTACTATAGTTGACGAAGCTTCACCGTGGTATGCAAGATATCTTTCCAGTTATCAAAGAATAATTCATATAATTGGATGGATTCCTCGTTTATGGAAGAATTGTCTAAGACGAGAGAAGATTTCACAAGAAAACCTGGAAGCTAGTGAGCTAGAGAAGGCTGAAATTATAATAATTAGCTTCGTTCAAAAAGAAAGTTTCCATGTACCATATGATAAACGATTATCCTCGCTAAATCCTTTTGTGGAAGATGGTGTCCTCAGATTTAAAACAAGACTATTCCTTAGAGAAGATTTGAAGCTGTTCAGATTCCCTATGATTCTCCCAGCGCACCATGTTGTTGTTTCCCTTCTGATCATGGAAGAGCATGTGAAACAAAATCACATCGGAGTACAACTTTATCTTAACCCACTAAGGCTAAGTTTCTGGATTATTGGTGGAAGAAGAAATGGTAGAAAAGTCATAAGAAATTGTTTCAGATACAGGAGGCATAAAAGAAAACATGCGGAGTTAGATCAAGCTCCTTTACCCCTCAACATTATAATGGAGGCATCTGTGTTTGAAGTAATTGGGGTTGATTTGGCGTGTCCTCTGTTTATGAGAGATGAATGTAAAATATGAATTGTAGTTTTTACTTGTGCTGTCTACCACGCAGTAATTCTGGAATTGATTACTTCTCTTTCCACTGAAGATTTCCTTCCAGTTTTACAACGTTTTATAGCATTAAGAGTCTGTCATTTTGTTATTTACTTTGACAATGGCACCAACTTCACTGGTGAATAGTGATCCATAGTGAGGAGGTTTCTGGGAAAGGTTAATAAGAGTAACAAAACAAAATTTGAAGCGAATTTTAGGCAAGACTTCTCTAACTTTCCAAGACATGCTTAATCTTCTCTGCGGTATAGAAACTGCTATTAACTCCAGGCCACTGACATACCTGGTATAATATTGTGACACTTTAAGTCCTCTCACCCCGGCTTGTTTTCTACAAGAAATATAGGAAATTGGAGTTCCAGAATGTGATGCCTTGGATGCTAAAAGTCTGAACCGATGAAAGCATAATCTGTTCAATCCAAGAAATTTATTAAAGAAGAGATTTCAGCAAGAGTACCTTGGACATTTGGCACTTAGTAAACAGAACAACAAGTCCTCTACTTTGTTCAAGATTGGTGCTAGAGTCTTAGTTGGATCAAAACAGTTCCAAAAGGATAGAATGGGTCCTGGAAAAATTGTGGAGTTGTTTCCTGGATCCGATAGCATAACAAGGCTTGCAAGAGTCATGACTTCTAAAGGTGTAATTTTGAGACCCATACAACGACTCTACCCACTAGAGGTTCCTGATGATAGATGTGGAACACTGAGGACCTCGTTCGAGGAGAAGAGAGTAGCTTCTTTAGAAGATTCTTCTAGAAATGAAGTATAGCCCCCAAAGACCACACGTTCTAGTAGAAGAGTCAACGTCCCATGACGATACACCAATTAGTTGAGGATGTCCATCCTCAACGGTGGGAGGATGTTAGAAACAGAACTAGAATTGGCACTGGAAAATATTGTTTTATGCTGCTTAGAGACTTTTAAAAACAAGATTAAGAATGTTACTGTTAAAATGGTAGATTGTATTACATTTGAAAGTTTGTGAGTAAATAGTTTTTAATGTTCTCTGGGTTGTGATTTAGCTGTATTAAAATAAACTGTATTCATTTTTCGGTATCAATTTGTTCATAACAACTAGCAAAATCAATATTATATTTGAAATTTTGTAAAGTCGGGAAATGCCTGCTATTACTCAGCCAGTAAATTGATGATATCTCTCTTGCTTTAAGGGAATGAAAAACTCAATATATATATAAAAAATTACCAGTTGTCCTCTCTGGGTGTGGAATGTGTTATCTTACCTTACATAACCAGAACAAATATAGGATTTTCGAAAAAAAGGGGTTTAGGAAGACATTTGGTCCAAAAAGGGATGAAACTACTATATATTATAAGAGGTTACATAATGATGAGTTACATACCGAGTATTCATCACAAAACAATGTTGGGATATAAAGTTTCGTAAATTGCGGTGGGCAAGGCTTTCTAGTTCCTAACGCCGTAGAATAATTAAGTAAGTTATCTGAAGACTTCACCCAGATGTAACGACAGTAGGGTAGTCAAATTATGGTGGAGACCATACACTCTTAGGTATAGTAGGCCTACATCATCATAAATATTATGTAATTTATTCAAAGTATTCAATTATAGTCTACATCAGTGGTTCTAAACTTGTATGCTTCACGTACATCTTGGGAATATTTGAAAAACTGGCGTACCTTCTTGACAGATATAAAATATTTTAGTATAGTAATGGGTATAAATCTAACAAAATTATCAATACAACAACGTCATGCTTCACCATTTAGTTACTAGCAGTGTTATTAACTGTAAAATCTGGATACTACTTGTACAGTAATTCCACCACTATAAATATTAATATCATAAATAGATATCCATGTGAGATTCCTACAGAAAATACATATTTTACCATGGAATACCTTGATTAGATAGTAGATTATCTTGGGTGATGATATCCCTTAGTATCTTTTTATACTTTTAGCCTTGTATGTGAGGCTCCCGTAATGTAGTGGATAATGTTATATTACAATATCACGTGTAATATTAGCGTCTATATTTATTTATAAATCCTAGCTTCTGTAATCAAATTCTTTCATTTTTTACAAAAAAATAATTATTAGTATTTGTTTCCAGGAAACATGATGTATTTTAATATATAATAATAGTGGTTTCCTAGACACATATTATTGTTGTTTTATTCTATCAAGTTAAATGTTTATTTTTCATAAGTATAGTAAATAATTTAAATGAAACTATGTTGTGAGTACCAAAATATTTTCATGTTATATGCATCGTTATTTAAAACTTCAAGTTGTGTTTCCTGTCATCAGCCAATAGAACAGTCTCCTAATCTTTTAAAATATAAGCTCCCTTATTCTTTTAAGAAATCTAAAAATCAATGTGGCCCTTTTAACACAAAATCGAAATAATTTGTTCTTCTTACTCGAATTGTTCTTTTATTAAGGCTCTGGACAATTTAAAGCCGGAAAGGAGATAATATGAGATAGACCGGAGAAAGGTTTCTTCTAGGTTATTTAACTTTTATTTGTATGTATTGGTTGATATACGTCATTTAGAACAAAATTTATTATTGAGGAACAAGAAGTATGCAGTGATCTAAAATAATTTAAGTTCGAACTAACGTAAATATAATATGTGTATTTGCTACTATATTTTACCAGTATTATATGTAGCTCAGCACGTTACACCCCTAGGTCACAGAGGTGAGGCGCGGTCATTATTTTATCTTCTCGTAGTCACGAATATTTAGAAACTGTGAGATCTCTGTAGATTTTAAAGTATTATATAAATAAAGATATGACATTGTAATGATACTTTTTTGACCTCGAGATTAAGATGAATCTTTTCGTTTTATATGCTTTCGAAACAAAAAAGGGAATTTTTTATTCTGTCCTTTTGTATGTAGCTTGTCCTAGAGCCGAAACCATTTTACCTAGGGTTTAAACCTGGTATCTAGGGTAGTTAAGAGGCGATCCGAACAATTGTTTGGAATTATCCATCCAACCCCAAAGCTAGTGTTATCTTACAAGATATTTTTTTTCGAAAGTAGTATAAAGATTTTGATAAAAATTTGTATCCAGACACTTTTTAATATTACTGTTATGACCAGTTACCGATTTTTTTAGAGGATGGGAGCACATGCAGACATTTAAATAATACGACTGATGTTTACTATTCTTAAACTAACTAGTTTAACAACATGAAATATAAAATATACAATTATTTACAAAATATATTAATACATGGTATCGGTCCCTGGATAAATTACCCTAACGAACTCTAATGTATTCTTAGATCAAGCAGAGGTCTTTAGTTTGACTACATTCTCTGTTGAAGTACCGGACACAACTGTCCTGCTAGTCAGTCAGTCTGTCCCTGGATGAATTCCGGGCCATGAACCGGCCGTTCATCCTTAACTGGAATTTACATGGTCAGTACAGAAGCCATTGTCTCAAGACTAGGTCTGTACTTCAGAATCTAGGCGGCCGTCCTAAGTTGCAACTATCCCTTGTTTTAACTATGCACTTCTGTAGCTGCACATTATTAATTGTAAGTGTACACTCTGTTCCACATATTGTTGGACCCCAACAATAACCCCTCAATTTCTAAAAGAGCGCTACCCTCGGTATGATCTTTTCATTAAAAACTACCCCTCTTAAGTGTGTGTCTAGCTACTAACAAACATAAATCTGTGTAGTTACAATACAATATACAATAAAAATGTCATTTGATAAAAATGTTCATATATAGTGAAAAAATAACTTTTTAATTTTCCACATTATATCGTAATAGGAGTGTACACGTCATGGTTCGGCGCGGCGCGGTTGGTCTCGTACTACCAATCGGCAATGATGAAATATAAGAGTGGGTCGTCCCTCGACTCTCTCCGTCACCATCCTGGAACTCTTCCTCGCTTTTGTCCTTCGGACAGAAGTCTACTCTTCTCGATGCTGTTATCCCTGTTCCCTTGACACACCCTGGTCCTCCCTCCTGGGTTGACCGGCTCGATGTTGATGTTGCTCGTCACTGATATGATCACCAGTACTGCTCCCCGTTCCAGGTAGCCCTCTGTTGAGAATAGGGACACCACTTGGACTGTGGAGCTATCTGAAACTAAAGGCCCGTTGACACGGTATTAGTTGACTAATGCAAGTACACTAATTTGGCTGCGCGCGCGCAACTTGCACTGTGTAAACAGACAAGCAAGCTACTAACAAACAAGTCCATTTTCAAGTGAAAAAGTTGGTCACCTTCCAAATTTACTAACGCAAGTAGACAATTCAAAATGGCGGCAACTAAAAGAATGTTGTGCGGGAAAAACTTATTTGTGGAATGTTATGAAAATAATGAGTTTTTGTGAAATTTTAAGCACCGGATTTATAAAGAAAAGAATGCCAATGATATTGCACTAGAGGATATTGTAAAGTGTTATCAGGCGTACATATTTTCAAGAATTGTCTAAAATAAAATGTTACGTAAATAATGCAAATGTGCCTTGTGAGAGATATTATTTAATATATGTTAACAAATGCTATAAATAATTTATCAAACCATTATTTCCTACAAATCAACGTGGCAGAGTTTGAGTCTGTTAGCATGAATCACAACTTCCTTATTGTTTATTACTTTCTCACTATCTTACAGGAAGAGAAAGTATTGTGATCGTCAAAAAATATCGAACTCGAGATTTTGATGAATCTCGACGTTTCATGACCCCCCGAATCTGAAAAACTGGTCTTTGAATTCCTGGATGTCGGTCTGTCTGTCTGTCTGTACCTCCAACTAGAGCTTACATTATTCTACCGATCGGGCTAAAACTTGGTGTCTAGGGTTTTCATAAGGTTGCCCCGAGTGGTTTTTGGAAATGGATACCCAACCCTAAAATTAAGGGTAGTTTACTGAAGGGCAAAAAGAGAAAAAGTCAATTTTCTCTAAATCTGCTTTTACGATTTTGTTTAAATTTTATTTATAAACATTATTAATATTCCAAATAAAATGGCTACTCTCAATATTTCAGCGAAATGACTTTAAGGGCTCCGGTCTGATGGGTAAAGTATAATTTTTTATCATATCTTCATAACTATTAGAAATATGAAATTACTTATCATTAAAAATATGTTGGTATACTTATAGTACAAATATTTTATTCGAAACATATTTTTACAAAAACCGATAGCTTTCAACCTATAGGCAAATATTATTTTTTATCTTTTCGAATAATAAATGTAAAGTATTTCGACCGTAATAAAAATACTAACGTGAAATGTTGATGGATGTCGACATCTCATGACCTCCCCCCCACCGGACCCTAAAAAGTGGTCTTTGCAATGCTCTCTGTCTGTGTGGCTGTTTAAACTTAAATTCAAGAGTAGTTTAGTAAAGGGAAAAAAGAGAAAAAATAGATTTTCTCAAAATCGGCTCAAACGATTTTGTTTAAAATTCGTATCCAGGCGTTGATTAAGATTATAAATAAATTGTTATTTTCATTTTCCCATGTAAATCAATTTTAGTCTAATTTACAGAAGCAAAAATTTCCATATCTCCGTAACTATTTGAGATACTAAATAACTTATCTTTGCAAATTGTAGTACTATTAAAATTTATATGAAAGATGTTTTTATAAATACAACAGTTTCTGACATATAAGCAAATATATTAATACAATTTTTTGATCTTTAGTTGTAAAGAGATACTACTTAAGTTTAACGCAATAATTCTCAAATACCATAGAGTAACTAAATATAGGTAAGTCTCTTAAAAAGTTTATGTTATTTTCCCTTAAACCTCTAAGGAGAAATGTTTGTAAAACAATGATCTATCTCCATTTTAGACTCAATAGTCAATATTTACATTTTTTATTGGACAAAACGATTATAAATGAGGAATTTAATAGCAATGCGATGAAATAAAGATGTGCAACACTTAATAAAATGTCGAAAATCTTAACCCCAAGTTGAAATTTGATATGATTAATCATTTGAATAAGGAAAAGTTTCGAGATAAAAGGCAAAATTTACTCTTAAATCAATTTTTTTATTGTTTTTGATATAATACAGCAAATTGGGATCATATTATCTTAATGTAGTAAAAAAATACAGTAATTTTAAACTTATTGATACTGTAAACAATAATACAATGAATTTGAATCTGGGGGAGGGGGGGAGGTGGTATTTGGCCTTGGAATGGCAGAGCGAATACCATCGCCATTCGTAGCGACGCAGCGCGGCAAATTTCAGTACTCTACAGTACAGTATTTTCCTTTTTTATTTATGTTTTTATTTCCTGATAGCGATCCAGATAAGTAGAGTTTTACTGTACATACGTCACCTCCTACGATTGTTATGAGTTTATTACGTACCTGGAAAAAGGGTAGATAAAATCTTTCACTGTTTTAAGTTTATATCGATTATTGTTCGATTCCACATTTTTGTTTCGTTTCCTTGGTTTTGAAGCACTTTGCTTTTTAGGGTTTAAATAAGCCATGTTCAATAAACATTCAAAATTGAGATTTTTTTAGTAAATACCTAAAGAAATGCAATACTCATGTGACATTAGATATATTTTCAACACTTATAAGTTTTGTATATACTTTTTAACAGACAATTTACAACCAGTAATAAAAGTGAAACTCATATTTTTATACATTCATGAAGTTAAATGTAATATTCAGATAAACAATAGGATTAAAATCATTACGCGTTTTGATTTACCAAAGATGAGTTCCTTTGACACTTTGAGTTGAAGAACAAAACTAACACAGTAAAATATTATCCAAGTGTCAAATTACTAGAGGAAGGAAAACAGACAAAATAAGTGTCACAACTCAGCACTCAGGTAGTAAGAAGCAGTGCTGAAAAAAAAAGCCCTAAAAGGTGAGTCATTAATCGCAGTAGCCCGGTCCCGTCCCGTTTGGTCGGCTAGTCTGTGTTATTGGTAGTTACAGTCAAAGCAAAACGTTTCAGGAAATATAAATAACAAATTTACATTTGCATTGATCAGTTCAGTGTCTATAATGAAATAACGACATTATGTACTAAAAACCCCATTGCATCTCCTCTCCCACGACGAAATCTCCAGTGTGGGTAATGTGGTGCCTGGCCTCCGCACAAGGGACTCGGAGCAAACTTGTCTCCTCCGAAGATCTAGCTCATCATGTCTCCACGAGCTTCTCAACACAAAGGGATAGAAAGGGAGTGGCAGAACCGGGAGCAGGGGTTCTCTCCGAGATGAATATAACACACAACAAAAATACAAGCAGTTTCTCGTTCTCAAAAATGGCCAATACTTATACTGAAAGTCAAATTTAACTCAATATTACTGCACTAATTATCACTTGTCCATGCTTAAAATTTCCATCCGTAAGAAAGTTCATTAGGTTTATAAAAATAGTCTTCTCTTGATGAAAGTTATTTTTAAACTTATCCAATATATTAAGTAATTCCTATCCTTATAATAAAAAAAAATTTCACATGATACACACACAACACTTCGAAGCACGCGCAAAAAGATGATACACAAACTTACTACACTAAACTTGATAGTGACTCCACAGTGACCAAGCTGACCATGCAGTCAAAACCCAGTGACTCTTGACCGAATATTTTCTTATGATGGGATAATTTTCAAATGGCTCACATGAACTCTCCTGGACACACTTTTGTCCTCTTGGTCAGTCAGATGAGTCAAAGATGGGGGTGATAAATTTATCAATCAGCCATGGACCACTCCACTTCTCACATAATTTGGCTGAGACAATCTCTATAGCGGAGCTTTGAGGGAACTCCTTGCACAGGACGGAATTTCCTCGTGGCTAACCTACGTTGGGCCTTTTTTTAAATTATCCAAAGCTAACTTACATCTATCAGCATGGGAAATCCCGTTACCCTCCTCTAATACTGGGTGAATGTCCCAAACCGATAATAGGGGATGGTTTAAATCTCTCCCTAAAAAAACAGAGGCAGAGGAGGAACCAATAGAATCATGATACGCTGAGTTAAAGGCGAGATTGAGAAATTCTAACTCTTGGTCCCACCGACTTTGAACCTGATGGTGGAAGACAGTGAGGGCAATAACCAGGTTCCTATTGAACCGTTCGACTTGATTAGGGCCAGGATGGTACGGGCTCGTAGTGATGTGTCTGATCCCCCACCCAAAACACATATCCCTAAACACAGCCGACCTAAAACAGGGACCATTATCACTCACAATGGCACGAGGGTCTCCCCTGAATGTCCATATACGTCTACAAAGCGCATATACAGTGGTAGTGGCCTTCATGTCCCGAAGGGGAATAAAAAAACACAAGAGTTTACCAGAGAAGAGTGGGTGATAGGACCTATATAATCCACAAAGACTTTCTCCCAAGGACGTTGGGTGACATCGGCCGAATGTAGCCCAATGCGGGAGTTTTGAGCTGGTTTAGCCTTTTGACACTCAATACAACGGCTAACCCATGTTTTAACATCATTATATAAGCCAGGCAAAAAAAAATCATGAGAAATCTTGCGGACAGTTTTCAGGACACCTAAGTGACCTTCAAAGGCAGAGTCATGAAAGTACTTTAATAGTATAGATCTAACAGCAAGGGGGGTAACTACCTTCCTAACTTTTACCCGGTTATTATAGGTAACTAATAAACCTTTGAAAATTCCAAGCGTTCCCACCTTTTCTCCTTTCTCAATTAGCTCTACGATGTCCCTACACCAAGGACATTACTTTGATGAACATAAATCGACAAGAACGACTCAGGGATGGTATTAGTAACACAGTTAGAATCATTGACCTCTTCAGAAGCGATCGGAGTCAGATCTTCAACCATGTGTGACAGTGCATCGGCAGCGACATTATTCTTACCCGAAATATGGTGTGTGGTGAATTTAAAACGGGACAACCTCCACACCCATCTACCAATCTTCCCTAACTTTTTGGGATGTCCCCACATCCAAGCGAGAGCCATATTGTCAGTATATAATTCAAATTATCTTTGCTTCAGGTAGTCAGCAAACCGCTCGACACCTAAGATACAGGCAATACATTCCTTTTCGTACGTGCTATACCTCCGTTCAGAGTCGTTAAGCATTCGACTGGCAAAAGCAACCGGCCGAACACCATCAGACGTCCTCTGGGATAAAACTGCGCCCATAGCTACTGATGAAGCATCAACATGCAGAAAAAAGGGGGCTGAGAAATTAGGCATTCTCAGAACTTCAGGGGAGAGGAGTTTCTGTTTGAGGATCTCAAAGGCCTTGGATTGAGCTTCACCCCAATGAAATACAGCTCCTTTCTTTTTGAGCGAGTTAAGGGGGGCGGCAATATCCTAAAACATAGGTATGAATCGGGAATAATAGGCACACATGCCAATAAACCTCATAACCCCTTTGAGATTATTAGGGGGGTGGGGTAATTTAAGATGGAAATATTCTGTCAGGATCAATGAGCAAATTCCCAGATGAAATAACGTAGCCAAAATACCGAATCGAGGGCTTAGCCCACACAACTTTATCAGGGTTCACAGCTAACCCAACTTTCCGCAGACGAATTAACACACTTTCAAGATGAACAATGTGATTCTGAATACTAACACTGTACACACAAATAATCATCGAGATAGTTGAAAACGTACTTGTATTTAAGGTCAGAAAGAACGTGGTCGAGAACGCGACTCAGGGCTTGTCTTCCGATACTACAGCCTAAGGAAACTCTATTAAACTCATATTGTTGCCAGGGCGTTACAAAGGCAGTGTATTTCCTGGAAGGCTCAGTCAAAGAACATTGTAAAAGACTAGCGTTAAGATCAATAACACTAAACACTCTAGCTCTACCCAAATGCTGAAATGCCGATCCTACGCTCAGCATAGGGTAGGGGTCAAACTGGATATTTTTATTGATCTTCCGGTAGTCCACAATCAACCTATATCATTTTCCCTTCTTTGGAATTATGAAAGCTGGACTGGCATATGGAGACTTGGAGGGGCGGATCACACCTTTCACCTCAAAGTCATCAACAAGCTGCCTAAAGATCTCCAACTTAGGGGGGGCACAAGAATAAGGGCCAAACCTTACAGGGATATTGTCCTCAACAACAATATCATTTCCCTAGTCTAGTAACAATAACGTCAGGGAATTTTTCTATAACTTTTTGAATAGCATCATCATAATTGTTAAGAAAACCAAATGAAGGAATGGTAGAAATATCACACATAGAAATTTTGACGTAAGGGAAAAATTCAAAATATATTTATTTCCGAGACAGGTTCACAATATCTCCAGTTTGCCACAAGAAGTCATTTCCCAAAATGACCTCGTAGGGAATCGAGGGGACACAATACATCTTTCTTTTCCAAGAGAAACCACATAATTTTATCGATAAACAAACCATGTTGTCAACAATCAACAAACTACCATTTCCTAGTACAAAAGGTTTCGGTTCAATCACTTCTATCTTATAACTAACTATACCTTCAATCTTTTTAAGCAACTCTAAACTAACAAAAGATCCACAGGAACCGGTATTTATCAAAGGATATCCAGACTGGGGACCTATGGATATACGAACCACGGGAGGAGGAGGGAGACAACCCATTCTACTCAGTCGCGCAGTGGGACCTCCATTGACACTACGCGTCACAAGTTTCCCGAGGGGCACTGGCGCTGGTAATGTCCTAGTTGACGACAGCGGAAGCATCTAACATTAAAGACGTCAGGGAGAAGAGTAGGCTTACCCTTACTGTTAGAGTGACTACCTGTTTTTAACAGAGGAGGGGGCCTATACTGTCTGGGTACGCTAGGCAGAGGGGGTGGTATGTTTCCCATAGTAGTCGGTCTCATATACATTCCTGCTGGATGGGCCTCTAATTATTCTCTCTCCGCTTGCAAGGATCCCTCTATGCTCGATGCTAAGCTATACAATTCGGGAATAGTGCTAGGCTTGCAAGAAAAAACAAAGTGCCTACGTGTTAGGGGGGAAACGTTCTCTAAGATAAGTTCTACAACTTCTCTTTCGGTGAGATTTAAATTCAAAATTCCCAACACTTCGGAGATGGCAAGAATAAACAATCTAAACGACTCGTCTGGGTACTGAAAGCGGCGCACAAAAATATTGCTTAGTTTCTCTCTCTCTCTCTCTTATTAACCAAAGATTCCAAAGCTCTATCTTTAATTACATTCCAGGAAAGACCTATTTGGATGCCTTGTGAAACAATATGTGTTAAAAATCCCGACGTTTTGCCGATACATAAAGTCAATAACCCCGCGTCCCCTACAAGTTTAAGCTTATTTACCCTATCTACCGCTAACAGGAACTGAAACAACTCAGTGCTCGACTGACCGTCGCATGTAACGATATCTTTTAAACAGTCTTTAGCCATATTGAATGTAATTTTAATGGAAGGGGTAGTATGCTGTACGCTCTCCATATTCAGGCGGCTTTGCTCTCATACTTCCCGCTTATTTTCTAAACCCAGGTTTTCCTTTCCCTGATCTAAAGGGGCTTGACTCGTACTAAGGCCTGGCTCACAAGAATAAGAAGCGTTGGACTTACATATATTTTGTGAGAGTAACACTCGCGACTGGCTAACGGTGGCAGCAGGGAGGTACAGGATGTTCCTCAGGTCGAGCTCCGCTATGAGTGTAAGCGTGTAAACCTCGGATTTTGAAGATATCCGGCTAGTTCCAGTGGCAGGGTCCATGGCCGAGGGCGGGTTCATGAAACAGAAACAATGACAAATTATTATATGTCCTTCCAAGCTCACTCTGCAAGAGTAGAGTGGCGCAGGTTTGTATAACAATCCCCTTTAATTCACCGATGAATTAAGGCCGGTGCACAACAAAATAATAACCATTTCAAAAGATTTCAAAAGATAAAAAAAAAAAAAAATTGCAGAGGAACTGATAGGACCATCACAAAACAAATGGATCATACTCAGGCCCATTTGTCTTCTGCTTCCCCGAACCCGCTCTACAAATATTTAATATATTAAATATTTAGAAATCTTTCCCAGCAAATAGTAAAGAATAGGTAAGTACGTGACCACATAAAAAAAGTAAATATTAGTCATTTTATTGATATAAAATGTAAGTATTTGAATATGGCACAAAAGCAAAGAATATATATACATATATATGTAAATTTTAGTATAACAATAGTAATAATTTCAAGTCTCAACAATCACCTCAAACATCGATTGACCTAGTCATATAATGACATAATATAAAACTTTGGATTATTAATAACTCTTTCAAAAACAACTAAATCCAACAGCGGACTGAAGGTCCTTAACCTACAACAGCCAGGTGGCTTCAAAAAAGCGATTTAAACACTAGCTTTAATCTAACCATCATTTTCCCTTTTCTTATTCAACAACTTACGGAAAAGATTACGTGTTAAACAACAGAGCAAAAAAACTTACAAATTTAAATTATAGCTTCCTAGCCGGAGAGACTATAAGATTAAATCGCCAATACAAAGGATGGCTTTTCCATAATATGTGAAAATATTAATATTACATACACCCAGAAGGGGACTTTATGTCTACACAATGTGAAAGCCATTATTTACCAAAACAATATTTTAAATCGAATTCAGTTATCATGCCGGACAGGCTATAAAGTTAACCATTAGTGCAAAGTGCAAAAGATGGCGTCTCAATGATCTCAAAACAATATTAATAGACATACGCCCAGAAGGGGACTTCGTTTCTACAAAACACAACAGCAAATATTCTATATCCCATTTAAATATTTATAGTTGTTCAGTAAATGTTTAAATATTAATATGTTAGCCGAAATTGAAATTTTAAATACAATTGCCGAAAGGGAATTTTGTACCTTTTTATCATCCTGAACACCTATAAGTGTTTTTGGAGGAAGTCCAGACAAGAGTAAATCTTCATGCATTCTATATCAATATATATGCTAGTATTCTATCTCAGAGAGGGGGAGGAGGGGTACGCCGAAACAAAGGAAAATCACAATACAAGACAAAGAGGGATGGAACAGCGAGAAGGTTGAAGAACAGTAGAGAAGCATCGAGAGAAATCCAGAACAAATGTTTCTACAGCACACTGACGTCTCGGGCATATACGTCACAACTTTTTCCCATCATGCCTCGCGACGACTCACACTACAAGCTCCATTCGGTTAGTCTAAGCACAAAGTTTATAGTGGAACGTAGTGCGGGAGGTCCACTCGGGAAGCGCATAACACAGCACAACATAATGGGGCAATGGTGAGTCCACTCTTGTTTTATTTCACTAGTGTCTCGTCATCGATTTAATTACTTCTTGTAGCGTTATATCAATAAACGCTACATAAGCAGCAAATGTTCTAAGAGCCCTACGTTCTTATGACGTCAAGGCAGCTACCTGTTTTTCTTTACCCCTGAGAGCGATTTATTTTGGTACTTTCGATTTTACAATAGTAATATCACTCTCATCTACATTGTAAATTCTGTCAGGAATGAATTTACCCTTTTCGTAAATATCTTCAAAGAGCTTATAGAATATTTGTGTGTTTTCTTTGCTTAATCCAAGGACCATACTATAGGATGTTCCAGTAGGCTTCCTTGCCGACAGTTTGGATTTGTGGTGATTTAGGAAAAGATTAGCCCACATTTTCCCAGAAAATTCATCTTTGAAAGGATGTGCAATGTTATGAGGGGTCCAAATTTATGCACTTTCCTCTAATATTATGATGTGAACGGTCAAATTGATGAGCTCGACTATGCAGCGTAAAACGTGTGACGGATAATAATTTAGTGTGTCATGGCCTTAAGTGAGATATCAAATTCAAACCGTACTGAAAAAAATTCATTCGTGATTTTTTCTTTTTCATAACACCTCAGAGAGAAAATATTGTGATCGTCAAAAAATTGAACTGGAGATTTTGATAAATATCGACGTATCACGACAACCCAAAACCATAAATGATGTTTTTAGACCCAATATTACAATGCCATGTTCTATTCGTTAGGACTTAAAATAAGGTTAAGCGATAACTACCACTACTTTGGATATTAAAATGTTCAGTTAGATCTAGCGTCCTCATTAAGTTAACGCGAGTGTTAGAGAAATGAATCTTATATAAAAATAAAACACAGTTCATGATGAGCATTTCGTACACTTGTACTACCATCTATTTCATTAGGAAAAAACTTTTACACAAACTGAAAATATATCTGCATGATAAACATCATCATAGTTATTTCATTTGAAAACAGTATTTTCAAAGCAAACTGATTTAAATATGGGAATTTTAATAACATTCTCATGTCTTTTAAGGTTCTTATAACGAGTTCTGAAAGAAATACTGTGATAGTTCAAATAGTTTACGAGAAACGGTGAGTTGTGTTTTAGGGTTTTCGAGTATTTGATCGTGGTAGACATGATGTCGCTAGGATTTACCCTTATAGAACTTAAAAATGTGTCTATATTGCGCGCTCGTGTTGAGAATTCAAATATCGTCTGCATTTTGTATGGTGCCTATATCAAAAGAAAATTACAATATACTTTTGACTAACCAATTTCTACTTCCCCAAATTACTCATATCCCGTAGTTTTATCAAGAGGAGTTGGTGGAAATATTGGCTACTGAATTGTTTAAGAATTGAAATTTAAACTCTTTTCACTATTGAGCTAGGACAATGGGTCTGTGTGTAGCTAAACATGCTTACTTTAAGTCAGTAACCTTAAATTATTATTATTAAAAATAAATAATTTTTCAATAAATAGAAATTTTTAATGAAAACCGTAAAATCCAATTCTTTAGAATTATGTTGGTAATAAATTGGCTACACTTAAAATTCTATATAAGAAATTAAAATAATGTGTTTTAAATAAAATGCTTGACTCATTTAAGTGAAATATTTGTTCATAAAAAGAAGTCGGTAAGAGTCTGAAGTTACCTTTTTTTTTATATATATCCAAATATGATTTTATAATAAAAAAACTCTACAAACATTTGACAGTTTATAAACAAAATGCTAGAACAAATAAAGTCAAATAATTTACGACCTATTTCGTTACAACATTTTTATATAGCCAATTGTATTCTCTGCTTCAACTTCACATTTCATGAAGTCTGCATTAGTGAAAGGTTTGTGTTCAAGGGAATTATCTCTTTGGCCTTACAACCATTGACTCCAATTCCCCCAGTTTGTACTTTGAGTAAGCTTTTCGTAATATATCCGTTATATCTTAAGGAGTGAATGCTTTATTATTATGATGAAGCTAAATCCTTACTTCCTCACTGTGAAAAGCCTTTAGAGAGCCCATGAATGTCTAGTCAAGGGGCTGAATCCGGTGGGTTGAGTGAGGAGGCAGCACGACAATGGTAACGTTATTGGCTGGGGCCATACCGATTACATCTAGATTGCGAGTGTGGTTGCTGTGTCCATCCAATATTAATAAAACAGTTGATTCCTGAGTTGGTTTGGCATGTTCAACATAATGAGCTGACCACTCAGGGAAAAGATGGGTTTTGTACCCATCCAAATTGATCCAATTGAACTTGGAGGACAGCATCACATCAGTTGATCGGACGTTTTGGTTCTGGGGAAGATTATCATTGGAGGAACGAAGTATCCACTGGCACTCATCGCTGCAATGATTGATATTGTAGCTCCTTTCTTAGCTGACGTCATTGCAGCTACATGTCTCTTATCCTGCATGAGTCAGCAGCTTAGTCTACATTATAGAATCTCGCTCTGATATTTAAAAGGGTTTTACCATCACACAAACAAATTAATAGAGCCATCGGTGTAAAAACCCTACGGATAATAAGACGCGGTGCTATAAAAACAACAAAAAATAGGAATATGAAAACAGTTCTCTGTAGTCCTTTACAGGAAGTTAATGATTAAAAAAATTGTAAGGATTTTCTCCGAAATTTAATCAAACACTGACATAGCTTAAGCACGTACTATTTTCACTTTCAAATTTTACAAAATTTGAATTTTGGATTTTGAAGAATAATTATTTTAAATACCTATAATTTTGAATAAAATTCTCCACTTGTAAAGTTATTTGAAAATATTTTATTTCTGAAGCCATCCCCCAATTTTCCTGTACAAGATGTAGTTTCTTCCTCGTCAAAATATTCTCTACAGGATATATCAACAATTTTTTCAAACCACCATTCTAAATATTTTTATTTTGGTATCAAATTCTCATAACTTGGAATTGTGGAAAAGCCCGAAACATCGCCAAGAGATTCACTATTACTGCTAAAATAGTAAGAGTTAATGAACTTTGTAATAAATTGAGAACTAATTTCCGAAAATTGGTCAAAAGTTTTAAAGATTTTTAGGTCATTTGGATATTAAACTGTAATTTTTATATTTTCGTTCAAGGAAATAGTTTTGAAAACTGTAAATTTTTTCGGATGAGGCTACATCACTCAACCCGTCAAGCCACCACTCTATATAGTGGTTTTTGGAAATTGAATTATTGTTATTGAGAAATTCGGAAGCGGTAATTTTATTTGATTGTTTGGTAGAATGTTCGTAATTAATAATTGTGGTCTTTTAAAAAATGTGAGGGTTGATTTTAACATAAAATTTAGATCGAGACCGGATTCCAAAAAGTTTTTGAAATTCATAATAATATATGGATCCTCTTGTAAATTTCTATTTGTTAATTTTCTCTTGATTTGAAACGCCTAAGCTGCCAACTCTTCCAGGGGATTGTCTTTCACCACCATTTTCTACCCTTCATTACACAACATCATAGCTTATCTTAGAATCCATATGGTTTTAATAAATACCACCTAAAATGACAGGGGTTAAAACTAGAGAAATTTTATTTGGCAAGATAAACTCTATTAGGTAACTTAAAATAATGTGGTATCAATTATTTGTTTAAAGTGGCCCGTAATTGGTCGTTTTGAACCCCTGTCTACGACTAGATTTTCAAATAAATTAAATAATTCACTGTCTACCAGTTTTAAAAAATACTATAGTTACATTGTTGCTGTATTATTTCGTTCGTTGTCCTCAACTTAAAAAAATATTATTAATTTATTACTAATAATGGCCGGTAGAGCACAGATAAATCTAACACCATTCATATGTATAAAATATTCTAACAGTTTTAAACCTTTTAATTGTAATAATGACCAGGTATAAGCAATTGGGACTTCCAAGAATGTACTATTTAATTAACCTTAATGAAATTCAATATAAAATATCAATATCATAAATAGATACAGATGTGTAAGTTTCTCACAGAAAATACATCTTTTTATCATGGAATACCTTGATTAGATGTTAGATTATATTAGGGGATGATATCCCTTATTATCTTTTTATTCTTTTAGCCTCGTATATGAGGCTCCCGTAATGTCGTGGATAATATTATATTACAGTGTTGCGTGTAATATTAGCGTTTATATTTATAATACATCTTAGTTTCATTAATCAAACTCTTTCTTTTTTTTTATAATCAAGCAATGATTACTATTTGTTGCCAGGAAACATGATGTATTTAAATAAATTATAATTGTGGTTTCCTAGATACATATTATTGCTGTGTTTTATTTTATCTAGTTAAAATATTTATTTTTAAAACATATAGTAAATAATTTAAATGAAACTTTGTTGTGAGTAGCAGAATATTTTTATGTTATATGCATCACTATTAAAAACTTCATGTTGTGTGTCTCATCACAAGCAAGTAGAACAGTATTCAAAACTTTTACAACAAGCTCCCTTCTTCTTTAAAATATTTAAAAATCAAACTAGCCCTATTAACACAAAATCGAAATAAATTGTTCTTCCTAATCGAATTGTTCATTTTTATAAGCTCTGGACAATTTAAAGTCAGAAAGAAGACGATATTGTATAAACTGGATGAAGGGTTCCTAAAGGTCCTTCAAGTTTTATTTGTATGTGTTGGTGAGTCACCAAGAACAGCTTGATCCTGCACGTCAAGTATTTAAGTGAAGTTACTGTAAATACCGTGGCCATCGAAAGAACGAGTGCCGAGAAAAGAAACGTGACTCTCGGGATGGAGTTACACGGGACCATTTTGTTTCGATGTGGAAAAAAAGGGACACGTACGGTGGGAATGTGTGGTAACATTTTCGGGAAACTCGCGATTGCGATTGCAGTTGTATATTGTTTTAACCTACCTACATCGGCCTCCCATCAGGCATTCGAAATTTCTGCAAAAATAATCCAGTTACGATCAACGCGTCTGGAACTATTCGCCCCATTAAACTGGATTTCCTAATTGATTTTGCAGATACAGAATGCATAATATGAGAAGACTTGTGGGAACGCTTTAAGAGTCCAGAAGATCAACCTGTTTCATCAATGATCTCAATACATGATGTAAGTGGACGTCAGTTATCAGTTTTAGTCTGGGTAGCCCTACCCGTCATACTCGCTAATACTACGTACACACAAACATTTTTCGTAATTAAAGATATTTCCCAGTCTGAACTGTTGGGTTTGTCATTCATATTGACACATAAATTTGATATAATTAATTCTCAGGACGTCCTCAATATTGATGGAGTTTAATTTCCATGCCATTATTTTAAGTATTCAAAACTAAGATGTCCCTATTTCAAACATACGAGTCACATGTTAATCTTGCGGAAACTATCACCGTGCCTGCCAGAGGTGAATTTTTTACCACATGGTGAAATAGCGGATTCAGAATTTGAAGAGCTGTAAGGTTGATTGGACCCCAAACTACACGTAGCAGCAAAATACGATCTTTTCTCTGCCTGTATTTTGGTCACAGCTCGCAAAAACAGGGTACCTTTCCTACTTCTAAATATATCATCAGAACCTATTGTGTTGTATAAGGGGAAATCAATGAGCCACTTCCGCCACCTACCTGATGAATAAATTCTTCTTCCATGTGCTTCTCTCTCACGTCACAAACCAACATTGTCAAGGAGCTGTATTGTTCAAACTTAACCAAGCTAATAATTCTGAGGTTACGCGTATGGAAAAATAGCGCTATTAAATGAGTTTGCGGATATTGTAGCACAATATGATTCTTATTGTGGTCGTACAAACCTGACATATCATCGAATTGAAACGGGTGAGGCTAGACCAGCAAAGCAACATCCACGTCACATAGCGTATAAATACCGAGAAATTATTCGTAATATAAGTGACATGGAGAAACAAGGTAAGGTGAGTCTCTCTACCTCACCATGGGCATCTCATATAGTCCTTACAGAAAGGAAAGATGGTGGCGATCGATTCTGTTGTGACTACCGAAAACTTAACGAGCTGACTGTGAAAGATGCCTATCCATTGTCACGTATGGATTACATACTTGAGGGTTTATCATGAGCAACATTGTTCTTGTATCTTGACATGGGAGACGCCAATATTAAAGTCTATATAGCACCATAAGTTCGTCCCAAAACAGCATTTGTTACAGCAGATGGCCTCTAAGAATTTAACCTTTCAACGCTTCTTGGATTTGGTGTTAACAGGTATTAAGTTGAAAACCTTCATGGAGTACCTAGATGATGTTGTAATATGTAGTCGGGATGAGAGACAACACGTGGAACATTTGCGTCAAGTTTTTACATGAATACGCGAGGCTGGCCTCAAAATCAAGCCTCAGAAATGTTAAATTATGCGGGACCAGATTACTTTCCTGGGGCACAGAGTATCAGTATAGGCGATTGCAAATCATAAGAGAAAGTAAATAAGGTTCAATCTTGGCCCATTCCCATGACTTAGGAAAAAGTTAAATCTTTCCTGCAAACGGCCGGATACTATCGCCGCTACATCCGCAACTTTGCTATTATTGTTCCACCAATGCAGCGACTCACTCAAAAAGGAGTACCGTTTGTGGGCCACTTGTGAAACAGCCTTTGAGGAGTTAAAAATAATATTATTGACCACTCTCATTATAGGGTGTCCACGTCCGGAGTGTGAATGGCTGATATATTGTGATGCCAGCGCAGTTGGAATCGGAGCAGTACTTGGCCAGACTCAAGATGGCGAAGAAAAAGTAATTTCTTATTGAAGACACCCTTTTACTAAAATAGAGAGGCTGTATTGTGCAACACGCAGAGAACTACTTTCCCTTGTTGACTGTCTCCACTTCTTTCGTTGCTACCTTGAAGTAAGTGAGGTACTGCCTGCGCGCACAGACAATAGAGAAGTAGCTTGGTGGGTGGAGCATCTATCGCCATTCAACAATGAGGTATAACATCGCCCAGGAGGGAAACATTGTAACGCTGAAGGACTTTCCAGAATGCCTTTCTCCAATGCCAACGTGTGGATGAAAATGCTGATATGAGGACAGCCCTAAGCTCCCTCAATCCAGAAGAACAGTCGTGGAAACCCTACAGCCAACTACAGTATGGGGGCGCTTAGAAAATCACAACCACCATTTCTTTTCAAGATGCCAAAGCAACACCCATAGTTTCTGCCACACCGCTGTAGAACCTTACTGTGCCACCTGATGAGTTACGTCAGTTACAGTTAGAAGATATAGCAATATATCCTGTTATAAAGTGGAAAGAAGATAACAATCCCCCAACCAATGATGATGACCTTGCACTTGAAAGAACCACCACGAGTTTGTAGGCCTAGTGGGGCTAATTATAACTTGAACAAGGCATTCTTTATCAAAATTTTGAAGATGTTGAAAATACCTATAGACTACAGCTGATTGCACAACGAGTGCTTAAAAAAGAAATTCTCCGCCATCTTCATGACACCCCCACAGGAGGACACTTGGGTATTTACAATATTTTGAAAAATCTCGCTCACCTTTATATTTGCAGGATCTCCGTCAAGACACCAAAATGTGGGTCCAGCAATTTCCTGACTGTGCGGCTAGCAAAACTCAAAGAACAGCTAAAGCATAACTGCAGAATTTTAGGGTTGGTGAACCACTGCAACTGGTTGCCGTTGATATATTAGGCCCCTTACCAAGCACTAAGCCAGGAAATAACGTAATCATGATTTTATCAGACTATTTTACTCGTTGGGCTGAAGCGTATGCTCCGCCAAACCAGAAGGCAATCCCAGTTGCAAGTGTCCTGGTGGACGAATTCATTAGCAGATTTGATGTCCCTACTTAACTTCACACCGATAAAGGCAGACATTTCGATGAGGCAGTATTCAGACACTTGTGCGGTTTATTACAGATTACAAAGACGCGAACAACAGCTTACAACCCAATGTCAGATGGCTTAGTAGAACGATTAAATAATACTCTACTAGACATGATGTCTCATTGGGTAAACGAAAAAAATATGACTGGGATGTGAAGTTGCCCCATGGTACCACTAAATACACTTCGTTTGAGGTTATGTTCGGAAGACAAACTCGTTTACCAATTGATATATTGTACGGGAGACCAATGGAGCAAGTGGAGGAAGAAGTTACACCCACTTCATATAAAATGGATCTTCCTAATCGCCTATAATATGCGTATGAACAATTCCGAAAAAAATCTTAGAGTGGAACAGGAAAGACAAAAATACGAATATGACGGCCACTGTTCTGGGAAAGCATATAAAGTAGGTGACAAAGTGTGGTTATACACACTAGTAATAAAGGAAGCCTTGACTCCTAAGTTGCACAAACCATGGCAGGTTCCCTACGTCATCAGGAAAAGAATATCTAATGTGACGTACCGTATTCAATACACACTAAATCCAAGAAAACTTCCTGTGGTTCACTTCAATTGACTTAAACCATACTCAACCCAAGAAACACCACGAGGTGAGGTTGGACCCGTCACCGGTTGGTCAAAATAGAGGTAAAGTTACAAGGCTGGTGACGACAGATGACACTTCTTTGGAATCTCCAGCAACTGGCATTACTCCCACGAGTGAACGCTGGCTGCTGGTGGAAATTCCACAGGCCCTTCACATTAATGCAGTGGACGTCAGCACAGATGGAGAAGTACGTCGCTACCCAACTCATAACAGAGCACAGACAATTCAATTTCAAGCCAGCTTTAGTTGAATGAAGAAAATTATAAATAAACATCTTCAACTTTTAAGGATGTTCTTGTGTTGTAGAAATGTATGTATGTTGGTGTTATAAGCTATTGTGTTTTAATATTGAGCTGTGAATTTGGAATAAGGGAGGGAGTAATGTAGCAATAAGGCACTGACTTAAAACGAGCAGGTAGTGGGGGAGCG